>CAUYON010007830.1:0-28185 GCA_963573935.1 Arctocebus calabarensis | reverse complement strand
GGGAGAGAGAACAAAGAAATTGAAACAGGAGAGGAAGAAGAAATGTATAATTGAGAATAGAAGATAATAAAAATAGCCTAAGAAAAGAAAGTGAAATAAAAAATTATTTATCAATGGCACCTCCAAGAAAAGGATATTCAGAAAAAAAAGGAAAAAAACTAACCTCAAAAATATTGTTCTTGTATATATATATAGAAATAAAGGTCTTTATGTACGAAGTTGACGTCAACTTAAGTGGAATTAATTTATAATGTAATATACTTTGTGGACACCAGATGGCGCTGTGAGTGGTTCTGAGGCTTATATGTGGTTCATGAATTATATTGTTGCTATGGAAACTACACTGATTGGCCAGTCGCCATTTTTGTAGTTTCTCCATCAGTTGGAAAAGGCGCTTTATTTTGGGTGCTCAGCTCCAAAGACATTCCCATCCAACCTCCAACTTTGGAGCTCGAGTCCACTTTTCCCAAAACTCTCCGCTCTGCCCTTCCGCTCTCTCCCAATCCGGCAACTGCAATCGGCTATGAGAGGGGGGCTCGCAGTGGCCGTGGCAGCTGCGGCTGGAGGGGAGGGAGCTCCCGCGAGGCTGTTGCTGCCACTTAGACCTGCCGCTTTTTCTCCAGCTGAAGTGTTCGGGAGCCCTCTTCTCCAACTTCCACCACTCAAAGTGTCTTTTCCACACCCCTGGAATCTCGAGTCCCCTGCACAGTCAGACCTCACCAGGATTCGCCACCTGGGCTAGCACTGACAAATCACCTCCTCCCAATGATCTGGGGAAAAGGCGCTTGCCATTTTGCATTCCAAAATGTTTCTGGCAGGGTCCTGTCCCATCGGCTCTCGCTTGGGCCTGGATCTCCGTGGATCCTAGCAGCACCCCTTTCTCGTTGTCAAACTCTGAGATCCATGCTTCTGTGGAATTTTCTCCAGTTAGGTTTTGTGAGTTGCGACCTGCTGTCCTCCCTGTAGGAGGGGCCGGCTGCCCCTCCACTGGGCAGGGGGAAACGGTTTACAGCAGTTTCCGCGATTATGAACTATATTTCATACACAACAATCTACCAACTCACTGTGCATCTCCAGCTGCCCATCCACTCCAATAATTCACACGGGGAAAGATCCAGAGCTCCCTCCCTCTCACCTGCTGACCAGGGAGAGAAGGGCTACGGGACGTCTCCGACTCTCCAGCATTTTGACTTTCATTTGTTGATTGTCTTCTATGTTGACCACAATGGCAAGTGCTTTAGATGTGTTCTGTCTTTTAATCTTAATTATGGGCATATAAAATTTCCATTTTATAGAAAACCAACACCTAGATAGTCTTTTTGAATGAAGAAACTCAATTTTTAAAATTATATATTTTTAAGGTGTATAATTTGATTTGCTACCCTCTTAGAAAATTTCAAGCGTAAGTACAGTATTGTTACCTGTAGTCACCATGTTATACACTAGATGTTCTGAGAACCAGAAAAGTAAAGCATCCAACATCAAATAGTTAATGGCAGGGCTGGAATTTAACATAAGTTTATAATTCCAACATCTATACTGTTTTACCTATATCCATGCTTTATACCCACATTTTAGCAAATGCGTTATACATGTACAGATCCACATTACATGATTTGACCTGTATCTCACTTCTGTCTGTAAAATGGGTATAAAGAGACCTACTTTGTTGAATTGTTGTATGTTACATGAAAACATACATGTAAAATATGTGCCTGACACAGATTAAGTCCTTATTAACTTATACCTATCATTGTTAAATCAGAGAAACAAAAACTAATCAGACTTTATCCAGATTCTGTGTTCTCTAGAATTGACCAGATCAAAAGTAAAGTTTGTAAAAACCAGACTTGTGTGTTTGTTATGAATATTGGAGACATTGGTCATTACTTTAGCAGAGCAAGGTATTAGGTATCATATACCATCCACAAAAACTAAGATATAAGACTGCATTCATTTTTCAAAGCACATAGGGAAAATCATATGCGGTTGTATGCACTGCACTCTAAAGGGAACGTTGAAAACTTGAAGCAGGTCAAGAAGAGAACAACTGAGGTGTTGAGAGAACTTGCACTTGTGTGGTAGGAAGAATGTTGTGAGAACTACAGATGTTTAGCTTGGAGAAAAGTGACAGGATGAGAGAAAAGAGGTAAGGAGATAGACCTGGAAACTACTGTACGTGTGTTCACAAGGCTGCTACTATGTAGGAGACTTACTTTTGGTGACTCCGGTTAGCAGAGTTATACTAAAAATTGTATAAAAATTGTCTGAAAATAGTTTTTTGCCATAATTTAAGGAAAAACTTGTCATTTACCACTCACAAATGGAATAGAGGAATGGGCTGCCTCAAGAGATAGTATTCAAGGTAGATTGGATAGCCACTTGTTACTGGAAGTGTTGCAGCGAGAGATTCATTCATTGAATGAGGATTGGATTAAATGACCTTCACGTTCCAATTCCAACACAAAGAGTCACTGACTTAATTTCTGATCCCCACTTGCTGTCATAACTGCATAGATTGGATACTCTTGCTCTAGGAATATCCTTTTGTATTACCTGTACCAATTGCTATTTCCTTACTACCCTCCTATCTCTGGTAGGTTATAATAGTTATAGCAATAATTTGTAGTGGCTGTCACCCTCAGGGAACCAGGATACTGTAGATTCATGTAAGTTGAAAGGATGTTGAAGTTTAGTCTCTTAGAATTAATTTTCTAAGGATATTTATTTGGCCACTTTTTTAGTGGGTACTCATTCGAAGAGTGATATATTATAATGTTATTCTAAACTGATTAGATTTTTTACATCAAATTTATTTGTATTAGAAAACCAGTGTAGGAAAGCTGACACGTGGGAAGTACTCTTGGGAGGGAGCAAGAGAACAGTGGTTGTAAGACCTTTTGAAACAGCTGTGCCTGCTTTTTAAAGGCCATTTAGGTTCTATTCTCTGATATGATCAACAGAGTAACACCAAAGTAATAACTTTATTAGGCCTAATTAGTTTTTATGTTTTTTCTTTATCTCATTTTAGTGAGTTTTTATAAAAATAAAGGCAGAGGACTTTTATTCTTTTTTTCCTCACATCTATTTGAGACACTGGCAGTTCTCGTAATGACTGTCATTGATCAGGAATCTTGTTCCCAAGACTTCATAATTTTATCATAATTTGTATGCTGATCATGAAAAATACAAAACACTCTCCCCTCCCTTTTTTGCCATTTTTGTTAGAATTGGTTCCAGAATAGATACAGTTAGGACCAAAGTTCAGACATACATGTTGATTCAAGGATCAAAGTCCAACAGGTAAAAGGCTAACACCACTGTGACAAATCAATGCTGTTTTATTCTTGTGTGGTGTTTAACTAGGGGACATTCTGTATTGACAGGCCACATTTGTGTCAGTTCTGTTTTAGATTAATGTCTTTATTGGGGAGTAATTTTTGGCTAATGTAATTACTTTGTGGAATATAATGTTATTATTTGATAATGTTTTTTAGTATTTCATTATTTGTAGTTGACTAATATAAGATGATTCATCTGAAACATATCTGTTTTGCTGTTTTTATAACGAAAATATCTTTATTGTTCTTACTGATTTTGAAGGTAATACATGCTCATTGTTTAAAATACAAACAATTTGAAAATGTTTAAAATATAAAGTAGAAGTATCCCAAGTACACCAGTAATATCTATTACTATTAAGTTTGGTTAGTCCTTACAAACTTACAATACAGATATAAATTTGTATATAGGTTATATAACATATGTATAATGTTTTTTAAACATAAATCAGATTATATTTGCATACTTTTAAACATAAATCAGATTATATTTGCATACTTTCTATAACTTTTTAAAAATTTGATATTGAATGGACATTTTCCCATGGCAGTTCCCACAGATATGCTGAGGTTTTTTAACAGCTGTGTATTATTTAGCGAATCTTTAATCCCTAATTGGTGAAGATTAGTATGTTTTCTCTTCTTACTGTTAATATATAGTGTGCATCTTTGTGCCTATATTTCTGAGATGATTTTTTATCCTAATCAAATTCTTAAAAGCAGCAAAGCTGGTCAAAGGACATGTGTTTTAAAGTGTTTTTTTGGAGACAGAGCCTCAAGCTGTCACCCTGGATAGAGTGCTGTGCCATCACAGCTCACAGCATCCTCCAATTCCTGGGCTCAAGCGAGTCTCCTGCCTCCACCTCCCAAAGTAGCTGGAACTACAGGCGCCCGCCACAACGCCTGGCCATTTTTTTTTTTTTGATTGCAGCCGTCACTGTTGTTTGGCAGACCCGGGTTAGATTCAAACCTGTCAGCTCAGGTGTACGTGGCTGGCACCTTAGCCCATTGAGCCACAGGCACCGAGCCTCAGCACTAGTTTTTTTTTTTTTAAACATAATTTAACTAGCTTGTCTCATACACTAGTTCAGTTCTTGGGGTATTGATCCTAATATAAATATGTTCCTTATAAAAATCTGAACTTGCATGTCTTGTATAACCAGGAGAAAAGAAACTAAATCAAAGATAACTATATATTGCAAGAGATAATTCCCTTCTAAGAGTTAATATTGGGATTGCTAATTTAATTCCGTGTAATTTATAGGAGTTTTTCAGGAGACTTTAGATCTTTGGCCTTTTGCTGAGATTCTTTGGTATCTCCTAGCTTAATTATTTTTTAAAAGAATTTATTGTAACTAGGAAAATGAATGAAAATTTCTAGAGAGCCATAAAAGTTGAAGCTAAATTGAAGTTAAATTAATTGTATTGATGAGTAGTTAAAAATGTATTTTAAATAAAAGACAGTTTTTAAAACATCTCTTTTAAAATGAATAGGAAACTCTGATGAGGAAGAAAGTGCTTCAGAATCTGAACTTTGGAAGGGTCCACTGCCAGAGACAGATGAAAAATCACAGTAAGTGCTAATATTAATAGATAATATTTTGAAATCAGTTCAGGAAGCTATAAGCAAAGCTATTCTTGATAACAGGATAACAGTGAATGAAAAAATTGAATATCATGGATGTCTATTTAATGCCAAGTACTACCTGGCCTGATAAGGTGGAGTTTGTTCCCAGCCATTGTTTGTTATAATAAACAGCTAACCCCAGGTTCTTCCTGGTAAATAAATCTTTCATCAGCCAGAGATGACCCTCTGGTCCTTGCTTGGATTTCTTCAGAGGGGGCTGTTTACTATCTTCCAGAGTAGCCTGTTGCATGATACTGTGATTATCATAAACCCATACAGAGGTGCCCCATGAAGATTGATTTAGCCAGGTGTAGATTTATGCAACACGCATCTGAACCCACAGAAAGCAGCTCAGGGAGCTCATTATTCTTTGCTACGGGTTAGAAGAAGTGCTGTCTAGGGTATGGAGTAGAAAATTACCAGTTTTTGTCATATACAGGAATGTTCACCACTTCAAATTCTCTACTAAAAGGGGATGAAATAATACCCTGTAAGAGTTTATGGTGGAGATTAAATAAAGAATGTAAAACCTCTGGTACGATACCTATAAACAGAGTAAGTGCTCAGTAAATTTTTGATTTAATTTGTTGTTCCCTAGGTATATAATCCATAAGAGAAATAAACCTGTTGAATCAATTATAACTCATCAATTTAGACTGATTATAAAGCATTTCACTAATTATATGACCATAGTGTAATAGAATTTTGGGTGCATTAGAGTTTTTTGGTTTTTTTTTAATAAAACAAGATTACTTTTTCTCTTTTTCCATGACTCCTTTTTTCCCCAGGGGTTTATTATAGATTGAATTAAAATAAGCAAATAAAATATTGCTGTCCAATTTAAACTATATTAATAACTACATTCCCAGCTATTTATTGAGTACTTCCCCTTGAAAACCTTTATAGCTGAGAATGACAAAATAGGACATAGAGTCTATGAGTAGGCCAGTTTTTACTATCCAGCTTGATTTCCTGTTCCTAAAAGAAAAAAGAACAATTTCATTCATTTAATTCTCATAACAATTATGTAAGGGAATATAAATACTTTCATTTTACAAATAAGGAAATGGAGTTCAAAGAAGTTAAGTAACTTATTCACAGAAGTAATACTAGTGACTGAACTAGAATTTTAACACTGTCTAACTTGACAGCCCATGTCATTGTATCACTCTGGCTCCTGGATCTAACATTGTTTTAGTACTTTACAATTTTCATAGAATTTTAATATGTTATAATCCAATTCTCCTTTCAATTCTCCTATTCTTTATTTGAGTATAATCTTTACTGCTACAAATACATAGTATATTAGTATTCTCAGAGAAATTAAAAACTTCAGCCAAAGTATATTTTTCCCATTTTTGAGAGTAAGACTTGTATTTTTCCTTAAAAATAACTTCTTTTTTATTTATTTCTTGAGGACATTGAAGTGAAATGGGAATGAAAGAAGGTGTAATGTAAACCAAAAAAACAGAAAAACAATGACATTTCACAAAGTACTTCAAAGCAAAATCTTAGGTAATAACTTTAGGGAGAGGTGCCAATATATGAAATATTTTAATTTGAATCAATTTGGGAGCAGTTGTTATTTGAGAAAATAAGAATTAATTGATAGCTGACTCTTGGAACTATATTGACATATAGAAGAATCAGCCAGTTATGTCTAATTAAAGCAATTAATCTCATATAATGTGTTACCTATTAATTTTTTTAACTCTAAATTTTTATTCAAAATACATACTTTTTCTTTTAAATAGGGAAGAAGAATTTGATGAGTATTTCCAGGATTTGTTCCTATGAGATGGAAGAGAAAAGTCAACATTCCTTAATGTGAAAGTACATTTTGAACCTTCATTAAAGTTTTTCCTGCGAGGTGCAGTTTGAGTGGTTTGTCTTTGGAAATAAAAATCCAGGTATTCTCAGGGTATCAGATGCTTTAGAAGTTCATTAATTCTGTTAGAGACACTTTTCCTTGTCTCATATATATCTTTTTGCTTGCTTATCTGCAATTCTGTTTCATCTGTAGCTCCCAGAAATGGAGCCAGTATTCTGTACAGAGATTCCATTGTTCCTACATTTTGCAGGGTTTTTTTTCACTGATTCCTATGAGAGTTCATCTTCCCTTGCCTCAATTATTTTAAATTGGATTAGTGATGTCTTACAAAAATACAGTAGACTAAGTATGTCTCTAACCTTTTTCCTTCCCTAATTATACACTGACATCCTTTTCTTTTTTAAATCATAGCTGTGTACATTAGTGCAATCATGGGGTATAACATGCTGGCTTCATATACAATCTGAAATATTTTTATCAAACTGTTTAACATAGCCTTCATGGCATTTTCTTAGTTATTGTATGAAGACATTTATATTCTGCATTTAGAAGGTTTGATCTGTACCCTTCTAAGATGCACCATAGGTGTGGCCCCACCAATTACCCTCCCTCTAACCATCCTCCCCGTCCCATCCCCTTCCTTGTCCCTTTCCCCATATTCTTGTGCTATAATTGGGTTATAGCCTTCATATGAAAGCTATAAATTAGCTTCATAGTAGGGCCGAGTACATTGGATACTTTTTCTTCCATTCTTGAGATATTTTGCTAAGAAGAATATGTTCCAGCTTCATCCATGTAAACATGAAAGAGGTAAAGTTTCCATCTTTCTTTAAGGCTGCATAATATTCCATGGTATACATGTACTACAATTTATCAATCCATTTGTGGATTGATGGGCACTTGGGCTTCTTCCATGACTTAGCAATTATGAATTGGGCTGCCATAAACATTCTGGTACCAGATATCTTGGTTATAATATCTTCTGGGTATATACCTAGTTAAGGTATTATAGGATCAAATGACAGGTCTATTTTTAGATCTCTAAGTGTTCTCCAAACATCTTTCCAAAATGAATGTATTAGTTTGCATTCCCACCAGCAATGTAGAAGTGTTGCCTTTACTCCACATCCACGCCAACATCTCTGGTTTTAGGATTTTGTGATATGGGCTGATCTTACTGGAGTTACATGATATCTCAAAGTAGTTTTGATTTGCATTTCTCTGATGATTAAGAGTGATGAGCATTTTTTTCATGTGTCTGTAGACCATGTGCCTGTCTTCTTCAGAGAAGTTTCTCTTCAGGTCCCTTGCCCACCCTAAGATGGGATCACTTGTTCTTTTCTTGCTAATAATTTTGAGTTCTCTGTGGATTCTGGTTATTAAACCTTTGTCAGAGGCATAACCTGCAAATATCTTCTCCCATTTTGAGGGCTATCTGTTTGCTTTACTTACTGTGTTCTTGGCTGTGCAGAAGCTTTTTAGTTTGATCAGGTCCCAGTAATGTATTTTTGATGCTGCTTCAATTGCCTGGGAGTCATCCTCATAAAATACTCACCCAGGTCAATTCCTTCAAGAGTTTTCCCTGCACTTTCTTCTAGTATTTTTATAGTTTCATGTCTTAAGTTTAAATCTTTGATCCAGTGAGAGTCTATCTTTCTTAATGGTGAAAGGGATGGGTCCAGTTTCAATCTTCTACAGGTCGCCGGCCAGTTCACCCAGCACCATTTGTTAAATAGGGAATCTTTTCCCCCACTGAATGTTTTTAATTGGCTTGTCAAATATCAAATAACGGTAAGTAGCTGGGTTCATCTCTTGGTTCTCTATTCTGTTCCATACATCTATCTCTCTGTTTTTGTGCCAGTACCATGCTGTTTTGATCACTATCAATTTATAGTATAGTCTCAGGTCTTGTAGTGTGATTCCTCCTGCTTTGTTTTTATTTCTAAGTAATGTCTTGGCTATTCGAGGCTTTTTCTGATTCCATATAAAACGAAGTATTTTTTTTTCGACATCTTTAAAATATAACAATGGAGCTTTAATAGGAATTGCATTAAAATTGTATATTGCTTTGGGTAGTATGGACATTTTAAGAATGTTGATTCTTCCCAGCCATGAGCATGGTATGTTTTTCCATTTGTGGACATGTTCAGCTGTTTCTTTTCTTAGAGTTTCATACTTCTCTTTGTAGAGATCTTTCACGTCCTTTGTTAGGTAAACTCCCAAATATTTCGTCTTCTTTGGCACTACTGTGAAAGAAATAGAGTCCTTGACTGTTTTTTCAGTTTGGCTATTGTTGGTATATATAAAGGCTACAGATTTATGAGTATTGATTTTGTAGCCTGACACACTGCTGTATTCCTTGATCACTTCTAAAAGTTTTGTAGTAGAATCCCTGGTGTTTTCCATATATACAATAATATCTGCGAAGAGTAAAAGTTTAATCTCTTCTGACCCTATGTGGATACCCTTGATTGCCTTTTCTCCCCTAATTGCAATGGCTAAAACTTCCATTACAATGTTAAAGAGCAATGAAGGTTTGGTAGAATTCTGACGTAAAGCCATCTGGTCCCAGGCTTTTCTTTTTAGGGAGATTTTGTATAGTTGATGGTATTTCAGAACTTGATATAGGCCTGTTCGACATCTCCACTTCATTTTGGCTAAGTCTAGGAAGGTGGCGTTCTTCCAAGTATTGATCAATTTCCTTCAGATTTTCATATTTCTGAGAGTAAAGTTTCTTGTAATATTTGTTAAGGATTTTTTGAATTTCTGAGGAGTCTGTTGTTAATTTCGTCTTTACCATTTCTGATGGTTGAAATTAGAGATTTTACTCTTTTTTTCCTGATTAGGTTAGCCAAAGGTTCATCTATTTTATTGACCTTTTCAAAGAACCAACTTTTTGATTTATTGATCTGTTGTATAATTCTTTTGTTTTCAATTTCATTTAATTCTGCTCTGATTTTGGTTATTTCTTTTCTTCTGCTGGGTTTGGGGTTGGAATATTCTTCCTTTTCCAGTTGCTTGAAATGTCCCATTAAGTTGTTAACTTCCTCTCTTTCCATTCTCTTGAGGAAGGCTTGCAGTGCTATAAATTTCCCTCTTAGGACTGCCTTTGCAGTATCCCAGAGGTTCTGATAATTTGTGTCTTCATTGTCGTTTTGTTCTAAAAATTTGGTAATTTTCTTCTTAATCTTGTCTATGACTCATCTATCCTTCAGCATAAGGTTATTTAGCTTCCATGTTTTTGTATGAGTATGCAGATTCCTGTTGTTATTGAGTTCAACTTTTATTTCATGATGGTCCGAGAAGATGCGAGGAATAATTTCTATTGTTTTAAATTTGCTGAGGGTAGACTTGTGACCTAAGATGTGATCAACTTTGGAGTATGTTCCGTGGGCTGATGAGAAAAATGTGTATTCAGTTTTATTAGGGTGAAATGTTGTGTAGATGTCTGTTAAATCCAGATGTTGAATGGTTAAGTTTAAATCTAAAATTTCTTTGCTTAGCTTCTTATTAGAGGACCTATCCAACACTGCTAAAGGAGTATTAAAATCTCCAACTACTATGGAACTGGAGGAAATCAAGTTGCTCATGTCTGTTAGTGTTTTTCTTATAAATTGAAGTGCATTCTGGTTGGGTGCATAAATATTAATAATTGAAATCTCATCATACTGAGTATTACCTTTAACAAATATGAAGTGTCCATCCTTATCTTTCCTTACTTTGGTTGGTGCGAATAAGATTACAATACCTGTTTTTTTCTGTTTTCCTTTTGCCTGGAATATAGATGACTATCCCTTCACCTTGAGTCTAAATTTATCTTTTAAGGTAAGATGAGATTCTTGTATGTAGCAGATATCTGGCCTGAGTTTTTGTATCCAGTCAGCCCAGCTGTGCCTCTTTAGAGGACAATTTAAACCATTCACATTACTTGAGAATATTAATAAGCCTTTCAAAAGTCCAGTGGGCTTTTTTAATCCTTTTGCTACTGTGAAAGTTGGAATTTGATCTAAAGTTTCTGAGTGTGTTTGCTTTTTTGGTGGAGGATTATGCTGGTCATTATGGAGGATAGGTCTGAGAATATCCTGGAGAGGTAGTTTAGTTATGGCAAATTTCTTCAACATGTGGATGCCATTAAAGTATTTAATTTCTCCATCATAAATGAAACTCAGTTTAGCTGGATACAGGGTCCTGGGTTGAAAGTTATTTTGTTTTAGGAGATTAAAAGTCAATGACTATCCTTTTCTAGTTTGAAAGGTTTGAGTCGAGAGATCTGCAGTTATTCTAATATTCTTCCCCTTGTAGGTTATGGTTTTCTTCCGTCTGGCTGCTTTCAGAATTTTCTCCTTCATATCAACGTTAGTGAAGTTAATTATGATGTGCTTGGGGGATGTCTTATTCAGGTTGAGTTGTGCTGGGGTTCTGAAACTGTCTGCTATCTGAATTTCAGAATCTTTTGGCATGTCTGGAAAGTTCTCTTTCATAATCTCACAAAGAAGAGACTCTGTGCCTTGTGAGGCCACTTCATCATTTTCAGGGATCCCTAAAAGTCAAATATTGGTTTTCTTTGAATTATCCCAGAGCTCTCTAAGAGAATGATCCATTTTGCCCTCCATTTCTTTTCCTCTTTGAATGTTTGGGAGCGTTCCAAAGCTTTGTCTTTAATATCAGAAATCCTTTCTTCTGCTTGCTCCATTCTGTTACTGAGGGATTCTATTATATTTCTCAGATTTTTGAGGTCTTCAAATTCTTGTCTCAATGTGTGAAAATCTTTGGTGATTTTGTCTTTGGATTTCTTGACTTCTTGAGATAATTTTTGAAATGCTCCCTGAATTTCTAAATGCAACTTTTCCTCTATTTTATTGATCTTATTTGCAATCCAAATTCTGAATTTGATTTCTGACATCTTAGCCATCTTTTTATGCTTAGGATCTTTAGTTGTGTCTGCCAAATTGTTTCTTGGGGTGGTTGATCTGGTCTGGTTGTTCATGATGCTGGAGCTTTTTCGCTGATTCCGCCCCATGATTATTTTGCACCGTTTGGCAAGATGAGCAGATAAGGATAAGTTGGGTTGGGGCTTCTAGGAGTAGTGATTGGCTGGTCCTTTGTGTGAAAGCTGGGACTGACATCTGTACCTTTTCCCCTGGAGTTTTGCCTAGGACCTGTACAATGCTGCTGCCTGAGAAACTGGGGACCTTCTTGGTGTGGTGGAGTTTAGTGGCTCTGTCTTATTTTCAGCTGGTCTCTGTCTTACCCTAGAGAATCAGTTACTCTGGTTTGAAGTCTGAGCTGTGGAGAAATACCAGCAGTTAAGTCACCTCGCCCCCCACAGGCAACAATTGGAAAAGAAAAATCAAACCTTTCCACTACTACACACCCAGGGTACCACTTTGGATAGTCCTTGGGTGATTGGCCCAGTTGAAGAGGTCCCAATCAGTTGTCCCAGTCAGTACCGGCCTCAGGAGGGTTCTAATGGTCTCTGGCAAGTAGATAGTAGGAGTCTGCTGGCAACTCTAGTATAACCCGTTCTGGTGCTCTGTGAGATCAAAAGGACCCCCCCCCCCAGCAAATAAATTAGTCGAAGGTTGATGCCTCCTTCCCCACCTTGCCCCTCTGTCACAACCAGTCACTGGTAACCCTGCAGGGCTGTGATCCAGTTCCCTCCAATGAGCAGATACTCCAGGGGTTTGTGCTTGCCTGAGTCACAGGGACATCTGAGTCTCCTCAGCCAGGCTGCCACTCCCTGTCACTATTTAGCAGGGGGAGGTGAGGCCTGACAAACTCGGGTGCTTAATAGGGGCTGGGGTGATTCACTCAGTTCCAGCCCTGTCCCTGATTGATATTGTTGACAGAATAGAACAACTTTGCAGAATTTGTATCTGTCCCAGCTATTTTCCCTCTTTGTCTCAGCTTTGATCCCCTGAGGGCCAGGTGCATCTGAAATTCAGTAAAGCAGTCCTCTGTGTCAGCCCTGCCCTGGGCTCTGCTGTCTCTGCCTGTGTATTCTAATCCCTGCACTCTGCCCAGGCATACCTTTACTCCGGGAGCCTGTGTTCTGTCCCAGATCTGTTCCGCCAATGGCCGCCACTGAAGAAGGAGCCCGGCCTCTCCAGTTTGTCTAGAGAGACTGGGAATGTTCCTTCAAAATATCCCCAGGGGGGCTTGGCACCTGTGGCTCAACCGGCTAAGGGGCCAGCCACATACACCTGAGCTGGCAGGTTCAAATCTAGCCTGGGCCCGCCAAACAACAATGGCGGCTGCAACCAAAAAATAGCCGGGTGTTGTAGCAGGTGCCTGTAGTCCCAACTACTTGGGAGGCAGAGTCAAGAGACTTGCTTGAGCCCAGGAATTGGAGGTTGCTGTGAGCTGTGATGCCATAGCACTCTATCCACGGTGATAGCTTGAGGCTCTGTCTCAAAAAAAAAATCCCCAGGGTTGTGAGCCGCACCGTCACTGTTCCTGCACTGCTGGTCCCTTGGGGACTGCGTCTCCCTCAGCTGATTATCTTCTCCTTACTCCCGAGCCAGAAAGTCAGCACAGATCAGCAACAGTCCATGCCCCATCTACATCCCTTGAGAAAATGCCCAAGAATCTGGACTCCATGGGGGACAGGCTTCCAGGCCTCAGGGTGAGAGTAGAGAGGAGTGCCAGGACTTCATAATTGCAGGTAAAGAGTATATACAGTTTTACGCCTGGCAGGAGAGTGCCATGGCACCTTAGTAGGGGAAGGAGGTCCGGTTTTTAGAAGGTCTCTCCTATGGGGTAAAATGGGAGGACATTTGAACTCTGCTCGCTTGTTCGTATGGAGGTATGGAGTATATTGCGAGCGGTTCTCATGGGGGAGGGGAATCTCGTCCACTTGGTGATGGATTCTGTACCTTTTGTTTGTATACTTGGGGTCGCAATTCGCCTCAGCAGGGTTGATATGCGTTCTTCAACCTTCTCTTTTGGTTAAGATCTGAACCATCAGCTTTCTTGCTAAATTTCTCTAACATCCTTATTTTAAGCATCTACTTTCCCATTACGACTAATTTCATGTTTGGGGGGATTTGTTTTGCTTGCTTTTCTCTTGTTTCCTTCTCACCTACCACTTAAGATAGTGTGTTATCAAATTTGACTTCCTGGTCTGTGGGTAATTTACTATTAAGTAAATTATTACCACAGGGAGCCAGTGAGGTGCAATAGTCTAAAGTAATACATGTGTTCACAAAATTGACTCCCCAACAGAGATTATGCAGTATGATAATTTAACTGAATAATACTACATGTACATAGCTGGTCTCAGGTACTATTGTACTTAGATGCAAGCATATATTATAAAATGTTAACTTAGAGTCCATACTCTCCAGGGTCCATGGATGTGCTTCAGGATATCCAAGCCTTCCTAGAATCAATGTGTAAACTTCTGTGTCTATTTTTTGGAGGAAAGGTCCGTAAGTTTCAAATTTTCAAAAATAAAAATTAAAAAAAAAATTCTGCCTCATGCCCGCCCTCCTTCTACCATATGTCCTCCCCTCGTGCTTCCCACTACCTCCAAACTGGACTATAATCGTGTTTTCTTTTTCTTTTTTCTTTTTTTTTTTTTTTTTTTTGTAGAGACAAGAGTCTCACTTTATCGCCCTGGTTAGAGTGCCGTGGCGTCACACTGCTCACAGCAACCTCCAGCTCTTGGGCTTAAGCAATTCTCTTGCCTCAGCCTCCCTAGTAGCTGGGACTACAGGCGCCCGCCACAGCACCCGGCTATTTTTTTGTTTTTGCAGTTCGGCCGAGGCCAGGCTTGAACCCGCCACCTTCGGTATATGGGGCTGGTGCCCTACTTGCTGAGCCACAGGAGCTGCCCTGTGTTTTCTTTTTCTTAGGAACATATAATTGTTTATTGATTTCATATTAGTATGGAGTACCTTGGATATTTATTTTTCCATTGTTACAATACTTTATTAAGAAGAATGTATTTCAACTCCATCCAGGTAAATGTAAAAGATGTAAAGTCTCCATCTTTTTTAATGACTGAATAATATATGGTATACATAGACCACAGTTTATTGAACCATTCATGTGTTGATGGGCACTTAGGTTGCTTCCAGGACTTGGCAATTATGAATTGAGTCTCAAAAAACATTCTAGTGTAGATGTCTTTGTGGTTAAAATAATCTTCTGGGTAGATACCTAGTAATGAGATTGCAGGGTCAAATGGAAGGTCTATGTTTAGATCTTTGAGGAGTCTCCATACTTCTCTCCAAAAAGGCTATATTAGTTTGCAATCCCACAAGCAGTGTAGAAGTGTTCCTTTCTCTCCACATCTACACCAGCATCTGGTGTTTGGGTTCTTTGTGATGTGGGCTAATCTTGCTGGTGTTAGGTGATATCTTAGAGTGGTTTTGATATGCATTTCTCTGATGTTTAAAGACGAGGAGCATTTTTTCATGTGTTTTGGCCATTCATCTGTCATCCATTTGAACAGAGAAGTTTCTGTTCAAATCTCTTGCCCACTTATAGAGAGGGTTGTTGGCACCTTTCTTATTTGAGTTCTCTATATAGATTCTAGTCATCAGGCCTTTGTCAGATTCATAAAATGCAAAAATCTTCTCCCATTCTGAGGGCTTTCTGTTTGCTCTGTTTGTGGTACTTTTAGTTGTGCAAAAGTTTTTTAGCTTGATCAAGTCCCAGTGATTTGTTTTTGGTGTTGCTGAAATTGCTGAGGTGGGGGGACTTCCTCATAAAGTTTTTTCCCAGGCCAATATCTTCAAATGTTTTCCCCACACTTTCTTCTAGAATTTTTATTGTTTCATGTCTTTTTTTTTTTTTTTTTTTTTTTTTTTTTTGAGACAGAGTCTCAAGCTGACGCCCTGGGTAGAGTGCCATGGCGTCATAGCTCACAGCAACCCCAAACTGTTGGGCTTAAGTGATTCTCTTGCCTCTGCTTCCCAAGTAGCTGGGACTACAGGCACCTGCCACAACACCCAGCTACTTTTTGGTTGTAGTTGTCATTGTTGTTTGGCAGCCCCACGCTGGGTTCAAACCCGTGAGCTACCGTGTATGTGGCTGGCACCCTAGCCATTGAGCTACAGGCACTGAGCCTGTTGTTTTGTGTCTTAAATTTAGATCTTTTATCCAATGAGAATCAATTTTTGTTAGTGGTGAGATGTGCGGGTCCAGTTTCAGTCTTCTGCATATGGATAACCAGTTCTCCTAGCACCATTTATTAAATAAGGATTCTTTTCCCTGTTGCATGTTTTTGTTAGGCTTATCAAAGATTAAATAATGATACATGGCTGGGTTCATCTCTAGATTCTCTATCCATAGATCTGTGTCTCTATTTTTGTGCCAGTACCATGCTTTTTTGATTACTATAGCCTTGTAATATAACCTGAAATCTGACAACATGATGCCTCCAGATTTGTTTTTATTTGTAAGTACTGTATTTGCTCTTCAGGGCTTTTTCTGGTTCCATATGAATTGAAGTACTAGTTTTTCAGTATCTTTAAAGTATGATACTGGTCTTTGATAGGGATTGGATTAAATCTATAGATTGCTTTGGGTAGTATGGACATTTTAATGATGTTGATTTCTTCCCAGCCATGAGCATGGGATGTTCTTACATTTGTTGACATCTTTTGCTATTTCCTTTCTCAAAGTTTCATAGTTCTCTTTATAGAGATCTTTCATGTCTCTTGTTAGATATATTCCCAGGTATTTCATCTTCTTTGGGCTATTGTAAAAGGAATAGAGTCTTTGATTTTGTTCTCAGCTTGACAATTGTTGACATAAATGAAGGCTACTGATTTGTAGGTATTGATTTTGTAACCTGAGACGCTGCTATAGTCCTTGATCACTTCTAAGAGCTTTGTAGTTGAGTCCCTGGGGTTTTCCAGGTATAAGATCATGTCTGCAAAAAGTGAGAGTTTGACCTCCTCTGCCCCCATTTGGATTCCTTTGGTCTCCTTGTCTTGCCTGGTTGCGATGGCTAGGATTACTAACACTGTTAAATAGCAGTGGAGACAGTGGGTGTCCTTGTCTGGTTCCAGATTTGAGTGAGAATGCTTTCAGTTTTACTCCATTCAATATGATATTGGCTGTGGGTTTGCTGTGGATAGCCTCTATCATAGCAGTTCTCAACCTGTGGGTCTTGACCCCTTTAGGGGTCAAACTACCCTTTCACAGGAGTCACCTAAATACATCTTGCATATCAGATATTTACATTAAGTTTCATAACAGTAGCAAAATTGCAGTTATGAAGTAGAAATGAAAATAATTTTATGGTTGAGGGGTCACCAAAAAATGAAGAACTGTATTAAAGGGTTGCAGCATTAGGAAGGTTGAGAACCACTGTTCTATCAGTTTAAGGAACTGTTCCTTTTAAGCTTATTTTCTTGAGTGTTTTTATCATGAAAGGATGCTGGATATTGGCAATGTTTTTTATTTTGTTTATGTGGCATATTATATTTATAGACTTGCATATGTTGAACCAACTTTGTATCTCTGGAATAAAACCCTCTTGTCGTGGTGTATAACCTTTTATGTGTTGTTGCATTCTGCTTGCTAATATCTTGTTGAAAATTTTTGCATCAATATTCGTTAGTGACACTGGTCTATAGTTTTCTTTTTTCTGGTTTGGGGATCAGGGTACTATTTGCTTCATAGGATGTGTTGGGAAGGATTCCTTCTTTATATTTTGGAAAAGTTTATGCATTATAGGAACTAGTTCCTCTTTGAAGGTTTGATAGAATTCTGGTGTGAAACCATCTGGTCCAGGGCTTTTCCTTTTGGGGATATTTTGTATAATTAATGCTATTTCAGTACTTAATACTGGTCTAGTCAAGATTTCTAAATCTTTCTGGTTGAGTTTTGTAAGGTATTTGGTCCATTTCCTCTACATTTTCATATGTCTAGGCATAAGAGTTGTTTGTAGTAATTGTTGAGAATCTTTTGTATTTCTGTGGCATCTGTTGTTATTTCTCCTTTATCATTTTTGATTGTAGTTATTAAAGATCTTGTTTTTCTGTTTCTGATTAGTCAAGGGTTTATCAATTTTATTAATCTTTTCATAGAACCAACTTTTTGTTTTGGTGATCTTCTGAATAATTCTTTTGTTTTCAGTTTCATTTAGTTCTGCTCTAATTTTGGTTATTTCTTTTCTTCTGCTGGTTTAGGAGTAGCTTGTTCTTCCTTTTTCAGTTGCTTGAGATGGCCCATTAAGTTGCTGACTTGCTGTATCTTTCTGTTTTCTTGATGAAGGCATCTAATGCTATAAATTTCTCTTTAAGACTGCCTTTGCAGTATTACACAGGTTTTGATAGTTTGTGTTTTCATTATCATTTTGTCCTACGAATCCTTGATCTTATCTATGACCCAGCTATCATTCAGCACAGGTTATTTAGTTGCCATGATTTTATTTGAGTATGAAGATTTCTGTTGCTGTTGAGTTCATCTTTTATCCCATTAGGGCCTGAGAAGATACAGGGGATAATTTCTATTCTCTTGAATTTGTTAAGGTTAGCCTTGTGACCTAAGATATGATCAATTTTGCAAAATGATCTGTGAGCTGATGAGAAAAATGTATATTCAGTTTTATTAGGATAAAATGTTCTATAAATGTCCATCAAGTCCTTTTGTTGTAGGGTCTTGTTTAAGTCCATTATTTCTTTGTGTAGTTTCTGCTTGGAGGGTCTGTCCAGTACTAAAAAACTCTTTAAAACTAGATGCATATACAGTATTTGGTATTGCAAGTATTGTCTATGACATCAACCTTGTGCATAAATTTTAATCATTATATTAGATCATAACACTTAATCTATTCATACAATGGCAGGTAATTGGGGGGGGTCATAACTTTAAAGAGCTTTTGAAAAGACCTCTAAGATGGTGAGTTTAAAAATTAATTCTCCTATATATCTGTCTCAAACTTTGCTATAGTGCAGTCAGTAGTGGTCAGCAGACCATTGATGTGGGGGATTTGAAGTTTTGAATTCTAATACTTGGCTCTTTGGCAAAGTTCATGTATTTGGCAGACTTTCAGTGGTGGGACAGCTCTACCCTCAGTTCAATTTCCAACGACTAAGGAGAGGAAGTTAGTTGTTCAAGCTGTCTGATATTTTGGGGACCAAAATTAATAGTGATCCTAGAAGTGGAGTTTGAAGATTATTTTGAGCAAAGGAAATGAGATATAGGGCACACATCACTTACTCAAGGTGATAACTTTAATAAGCAATACTCATTTGAATATATATGAGACAGTCATTCCTCATTTATACCTATTTGTGATAATATTTATTCATAATGTCATTCATTCATATTTACTGAGTATCTATATTGTGCCAACACCTACTCCAGGTGCCAAGATAAAATGGGGAACAAAACAAAATGGGCACAAATCCTTCCTGACAAACTTTATATTCTAATGTAACAGAAGTGATCTTATGATTCTGAGTACCTCACTTGTAAAATTATAACAAATAGTAACTTATGTCTTGGCTGCTTAAAGGTTATTATAAAACATATTTGTAGCTCATAGATCTTTGATTCAATTCATTACAATTTAGATCTCTTTTGACAAAAGAACCTGTGGTAAATATTAATAAATGGTATGACTGTTATTTGTTTTCTGAATTTGTTCATAATTATAAATAAGTAAAAGAAGGAATCTTAGATTTCTCTGATACCAGACAGACATGTAGTAAAAATAGTTAATTGGTCCTTAGATTCTTTTGACAATTTATTATTTAGAATACTTGGTAGATAAGTCTTAATTAATCATTTTGAAAAAGTAATCTCAGTGGAAGTCATTCCAAACAGATTTGGATAATGAAGCTCTTGTATAGTCAAATCATATCCTTTCTTAAAAATGTACAATATTTATTAGCTAATAAACTTGCATTAGGGTTATCCAGTTAGTATCTTATGAACTGATAATTCTTTCAATGAGAAGAATAATTCTGAGCATTAAAAAAATATTTGTACTTACACATAAAATAATTGATTTCAGACTCTGAAGGGGGTGCACAGGACAAAGACATAGTTTTAATAAACTGCCAAAAAATAAGGTGGTTTTCATCAATCCATTGTCCAGGGTTAAAAAATAGTAGAAAAAGATAAGTATGTGTGATGGAGTAACATTTGTTATCCTTTTTCCTTTTTTTATATTGTATTTACTTTTACATTAAGACATGTTGATGAGAGATTTTTAGTTCAGGAAGTGGGTTGAAATGACAATTATAAATGTTAGGACTGAATTGTGTGCACATTCACAACTGCTCTCCCAATTCATGTATTGAAGTCCTAATCCCCCAATATGGCAGTATTTAGAGATAAAACCATTGAACATGTAATTAAGATTGAAATGAGACCACACGGGCCAGCCTTGATACAGTACTGGTGTCCTTATAAGAGAAGGAGATTAGGACACAGATCCACACAGAGGGAAGGCCCAGGGAGAACATGCCTGTCTGGGTGTAATGTAGAGAGGCCTCTCAAGAGACCAACCATGACAGCTCCTCACCTTGAACTTCTAGCTTCCCAAAGTGTGAGAAATTTATTTTATTTAAGCCACTCAATCTGTGGTACTTTGTTTTGGCAGCCTTAACAAATACAAGCAATTAATAACTTTTAAAAGAGTTTGTGACTAGTTTCGGGATTGCACACTTTTAAATTTAAATTGGCACCCAAATGTACCTATTTTTGTCTTATTTTGCCTTCATGAGGGCTAGCAATATTTATTTTCTTGATAGTCACAGGGTGGTTTTTCTGAAGATTCTCTTACTGTACTTGATGGCTTGCTCAAGGAAATCTGCTGAAGTTCTTTTGAATGTTTTCTGTTTTGTCTTCAAAAGTAAAATGGTATTTGAAATTTAGACCAGTTAGATTGCATTACAACATTAAACATGTTTTGGACTTTTTGTCATCACCACCACCTCCTGAATCTTCAGCAGCTAGTAAAATCAAGAAAAGCAATATTATTAGAAGTCAGTGGATATATAGTGTTTTTATTCTCTCTCTTATTAGTATCAGCTTTATAGCCTAAATTAGTAAAAATACTAAAGATCTGACCATTTTAAAACTCGAATTCATATTCAGAATTAGTCCATTTAAAAAAATAGCATCTGATAAATGGTTAGCCAAGTTAACATCTTAGTTTCTGAGACTATACAATCTGGGGATCTGAACTTGTTATACAATGCTTGATTTCTGGAAATATAAAACATTTTTAGTCCACAACGAATTCTCCATATAGAAGGAAAAAAATTGAGAAGTAAATTTTTATGCAAATAAAGTGTAGATCCAAATCCAATGTACTAGATACTCAAAGGAAAATGGCAAGAGCTAAGTAAAGGAGTTGATATTCTCTTCATTGTAGCATTGAGATAAAGGTTAAATTTAATAGTACTAAGCAATGCCTTTGCCTTTCATTTGCTCAGTAAAATTCACTTTTCTTGTCATTGTGAAAAGCAAATTGATCTTACCACTTTTCCTGTGTAAACCCTTCTAGAGACTTTGAAAGGCTAAAATCTATAAGCTGTCTCAGCCTTCCGAGTAGCTGGGACTCCAGGTGTACACCACTACACCTAGGTAATTTTTTAAATTTGTTTCGTAGAGATGGGATCTGGCTATTTTGCCCAGGCTAGTCCTCAAACTTCTGGCCTCAGGCAACCTTTCTGCGTTGGCCTCCCCAAGTGCTTGGATTATAGTGTGAGCCTCTGTGCCTGGCTGAATGTAATTGTTTAATGTCTAAACTATCTTCTCCCACCAGTTGGTAAGTTCTTCAGGATAAGGACTCCATCTTTCCCCATGGCCTGCCTAACAGAGAACCTTATACAAAATAGATTCCTAATAAATACACAAGTGAATAGATGTGTGTCAGAAACTCCTGTTTTTATTCTGTTGAAGGATATCCTTAACTTAATTAAGAAACATACTGTCTTCCTCAATTCTAATTGCTTAGAATACCACTAAATGCAGTAGAACCATCTAAAAGAAATGTATCATTCAAAGCCATTCCACAGAGATGATTTCTTTGTTAAACAATAATAATTTCTAACAAAACCTTGAGAGTGTTAAACTTTTAAGACAGATACTAGCGTTCTAATTTCAGGGTGGTGTTTGGGTCATTTGATGAATGAATAGGTGAGCCTATGCATTTTAACAGAGGCTTTCAGAAAATGTTAAACTTGATAGAGTGACTTTAGATGTAGAAATTTCATACCAGGAAAATTAGCACCATGTGGAGACATTTGGAAACCAGGCAAAAGGATCTTGGAGTATCCTTTATGTCACCCTACATAGCTGTCCAGCCTTACCTTACATCCTTAAAGTGAAGATCTGTAAAAATGTCTCATTATGTAGAGAAGCTCAAAGAGGTTAAGCAAATTGCCCAGAGTCTCACAGGAATGTGTGATGTTGGGACTAAAACTGCTTCTCACCTAACTTTAACCCCACAGATTCTATGGTTTTCATATCATTCCTAAAAAATCCTTAGTGTTCCTCAGAAGTGCCTTAGGAGCTGCGTTCCAGAGTGATGAAGAAACCTAGCTCCACCCTCTACAACAGCAGTTCTCAACCTGTGGGTCGTGACCCCTTTTTAACAATTGAAAATACATTAGGAAGGTTGAGAACTACTGTGCTACAACAACTGGACCAGTCAATTCTACCTGGAGTTATACAGAAGATCTTATTTGGGGGGAAAAACTGAAAACCATAGCCAGTGTGGTGGGCGCCTATAGTCCCAACTACTCAGGAGGCTGAGGCAAAAGAATTGCCTAAGCCGAAGAGCTGGAGGTTGCTGTGAGCTGTGACAACACAGCACTCTACTGAGGGTATCTCAAAAAAACAAACAAACAAAAAACTGAAAACCACTAACCAATTTATTATATTATAATTACTGGTCTGCACCAGGAAAACTAGTTGTTTGCATTTATTCTTTATGCCTCTGTCGTGTGACATTAAGCTCAGCCTGTCTTCTGGCTACTTTATAGGAAGCAAAACCAGATTCCATCTAACCTTTTTCAATCATGTTTCCATCTTCCTGCTTTTTTACCTCCTCCTCAAGTGCCTTGATCTTTGCATCGTACTCATCGGCAAGAGATTTCCATTCCATTCTGTTATTCTGGAGACCATTCATCATAGGTGTGATTTCTTTGTGAAACCGTGAGAACTCCTAGAGAGAATTTGAGGTCAGAAATTACTGACATCATACAGATGATTTTCAGTATCTTTCATAATTGCAGGAGGAGCTATAAGGAATTGTTAACAGTGCTCAGAGCTGCTAGCTGAGCTTACCTCAGTGCCTTGGAAGTGTGGTTTTGAAAAGATGGGTACTATTTTTCCTGTCTAACTCAGTCTTCAAATTCCTCACATCTGAGTTCTCTCGTCTTTTATTCCACCCCTGAATGACATTAGGAGAAAACCTCAAACTACTTTAGAGTGGCTTTAATGGCTCTAATGGCTTTCCATGTGGGTTATTTTGATTATAGTTTGAAATAAAATTCTTACCCAAATGTTTACATGTTTCATTCAAATAATTTGTTTAGTTACCTTATATACAAAAGTACAGACGAAGTCAATAAATCCAACTTGAAGTTTAGGTAGTTCATCTTTTTTGTTTCTGTCCATCATAGGCTAGAAAGAGAAATAAATCCTTTTAAGATAGGTTTCTAAGATTTAGCGAACAAAATAGACTGATTTGTACTGATAATTTTCACAAGTGATGCATTTTTATGTCAGGGTCTTTACAATAGGTTGTTGCTGCAGCACTGTTCTCTCTAGATCTCCTTGTTCCCAAAATTCATCTGCAACCAGAAGTGCTACCTGCAAATGAGAAAGGCTTGGTTCACTAAATCCACTTATTAATAGAGAAATTGCATTTTATTAGTACAAGTGACATTTGAGGATAGAATTTATAATGTTTGAGGTGTCATCAAACCATATGCTCTTAGAAGATGTCATTTTCAGACGACAATGATATGGGAAAGGGGAAGTTTTTATTTCTACTTCGATGTTCTAGACTTTTTTCTGAGAGACTATCTCCTATTTGCAATTGCTACCATACCTCACCAAGAAGAAAGAAAAGAGGGAAAATATTTAATTCTATTAAATGTGCTTCAAGCTCTAACACTTCCAGAGTTTTCTTCTGCCTTGCTTATTAGCATCTAGCATACATCTGAGTATGTACTTACACACAGACACAGAAATTAGTTTATAACTTTCTTGAATACAGTATGAGGATATTCAAGTGTTAATTTTATCATTAAACAAACCCAGTCTGTCAAGCTCATTGAGTACCTGCCTTGCATTGGCAAGAGCCACATTTGCCAAGAGGAACAAGATATGGATTTTCTTTAAAATTCTCACAGATTCGTGAAGACAGTCACATAGAAAATGTGGTGAGTGCGAAAATAACAGTGTAAGTGCTGTGGATCAAGGAGAAGGGAGTAAAGTTTCATGAAGGAGGGAGGTGACATTGATGCTGTGTCTTCATGAATAAAGAGGAGTTTGCCAGTTAAAGAAGAGGGGAAGATTATGTGCAGAGACAAAATTGAATATCCAGAGCTTACATATGAGTAGGAGCTTAGAACATAAGGCAGTGACATGGGACGGAGCAGTGGGGAATGATCCTGAGAGTGTGAGTTAAGGACAGGCAGTGACAGGCCATGTAAACTTTGCTGGAACCTTGAACTTGATTTCCTAGGCTGAGGTTTCTATTCCTGGAGCCTTAGCTTCCTCTGTAGTGCCCAGGGTCCCAGTGGAAGAGGCCATGAGAGACCAAAGTAGAAGTTCTTTCTTCTTTCTCTTTTATAAAGTGATCTCTGCACAAGTTTTATGCAGGAGAAAAATGGACTTTCAAATTTAAAAAAAATGGAGAGTTTAGGAGATTTTTAAGCTGTGGAGTGGCTGAGTAGAGCTCTATTTATAACCAATCGTCTCAGTAATTCAGTGAGACGGTCAGTTAGGAAGCTGCCACCATGGTTCTAACAATTCCAGATAAAAGGATTAACTGAGGCAGTAGGAAGGTGATAGAAATCGTTTGAAATGGGTGAGATAAGCTCAAGCAAGACCCCGTGTTTCTAGCTTGGGTGACTCCATGAAGAATAGGAGGAAGAGCAGTGTGCCAACGAGGAAAGAAGAAGGAAGGGCTTGAGACTGATGGTGATGGAATCGAGGACACTCTGCCCCCTACCTCTCCACCCCCCATTGCTAAGGATTTTAAGCTGAAGGAATTTGAGAAAACTACAGAAGCAGAAAGGTCACTCTCTCACTTTTCCCCCAGTCTTTTTTCCCTGACACAAACCATAAGACCCTCACTCAGACAGGCCCTCTCTATTCCCAGAGGAAGGGAGCCAAGGACACAGGTGCATCCTCCTGTTGCTACTAGATCATGCCCTCTTTGTTCAATTCTCTTTCTCCATGACCATCCATGTCTTCATCAAACCCTACATAAAAGTACACAAGTTTGTTCCCTAAAGTCTTCATTTCTTTTCAAAGGCGCCTATGTCACATAGAATTTAGATAAACTTAAATGCTTTTTCTTTGGTAATCTGCCTCAGCCATGAACTAGGATGTTACATCTGTCTCAGGCATGAACCCAGGATAGATGAGGAAGAAATATTTTTCTTCCCCTACAATGGGTTCCAATTATGCTATCTTTATAGACACAATGCACATTTATAGTTGAACCTGCTTAATTCTGACCTCTTTTGCTTAGGGTTTTCTATAGAAGTTATTTTTCTTCCCTTTTTTTTTTGTTAATAAAATTAGATTTATTTTATTCCTGGCCCCCCACTTTTAGGTAGATCAAAGGAGGTTGAGAAGGTTGTAAAGAATGATGCTTATCACCATGAGAACCATGGAGGGGGAGCGACCAGATGTGCTGTCCCCTCCTGCCTCCTTCCTGCAGGGACAAGGGTCTGTCCAGCTCTGCCCTGATCTCTAGAAGTTATTGAAGGAGAAGGAGAAGGTTCTTTCACCCAGTTAGTAAAAAAGCAAGTAGTAAACGAGTGCCTTCCCACTCTTACTCCCCATGGTGGGGTGAGAACGTCCTTGGAAGGCAGCCTTCAATATGAACTCACAGGCAACACCTTCTTAGGACTGACAACACCCTGAAGAAGAGATTGTAGGACCCAAGCCACATATGCTTAGAGGAAAACAGTAATGATTTACCCAGGTCTCTCTCTCACTAATATTCTCTATTTAAAAACTCAGACATTGACTGAATAATTTATATATATATATATATATTTATATATATATATATATATATTTTTTTTTTTACAGCCTGTTCAATGATAAGGAATCCTTAAGAATCTTTTTTGTTTCAAAGTTTCTTCTATTTATTCAAGAGAAGTCTCTTGAATAGGTAGCCTGATCAAGAGATGTCTTTCTGATGATTGTGATTTGTCAGAATAGAATTCGGAGGTTGCCAGGGAGCTTTACGTGGACTCCACATGGAACCTAGACAGCACCTGAAAGTGTGACAGAAAAGACAACAGAACTGGACTCGCCTGACTTTGTACTTCCCAGGGCTTGGTTATAGCGGACAAGTCACATGCAGTCATCATCATTGCCCTTAGGAAGGAAACAAATACTTTTAAAATAGAAAGACAAAATAAGGAGCTTTCGCCAAGAAAGAAAGGAAGTTTTGACTACCCACATGATGATCTCTTTTTTGATTGGATCCATGGTTACATATTTGATGGCCTGCTCTTCAGTTTCCATTTGTTCACAGGCATCAACAATTTTTTGAAACATCGTTCTCTTCCTAGAAAAGATACAGAGGTGCAATCATTTTAGCAGAGGAAGGCAGAGGAAAAGTATAAATACATGCTTTTCAGATTTCATGTTCCCACTTTGCATGGAGATGTCCACATTGCAGAGTCTGCAGGTTTGCTAATAAGAACAGAGATTGGCTGTTAATTTTAGCATAGAAAGGGCTTAAGATGGAAAAAGCACAAACCATGGAGGGGGAGAAAAATATAAATACATTAAGACCAAAAGTCATCATAAATTTGAGAAAAGGGACCATACATAAACACAGGCTGGGATAAGATATAGCAACACATAAAACTAACAAAAAATTAGACCCCAAAACATACAGCATAAAATTAAAGACATGTAAACACTACAGTATTTCTATTATATGTTAGAGAAATTCTCATGTATGTACAAGGGCATACAATGTCGCATTGCAGGCAATGATGAAAAATTAGGAAAGATCTAAACATCCATGATAGAGGAATAGGTAAATAAGTTATGATATATGCATATATGTATATATATTCTTTAGCTAAGAAACATGATTGGAATGACATTTATCATCAATGATAAATCTTTAAACCAATGCTGCATGAATAAAGCAAGTTGCAGGAAGATATGTACAAACAGTATGATACCATTTATGAAAAATTTTAGAACACACTTTACCATATAAAAACACAGATGGAAAACATGAATACACATCAACATCATACGTGGATCTTTAAGGGCAGATGGAATGGATTTTCATGGCAGAGAAGGGTGGGATGCCTTGATTGCATGGCTAATATTTTTTTTCCTTAAAAAACAAAATCTGAGGCAAACGTGGCAAAATTTAGCAGGTGTGGCTATGGATATTTGGATATTGATTGTTATTCTAAGTATTTGCTTTCACATTTGAACTAGTTGTTAATTAAATTTTTAACTAAGAAGAATCAGAAAGGGATAATTTGACAACCCAAGTCACTGATATTTGGATCCTGTAACTAGGATCCAAATATCTCCTTGCTCTAATTCATTTTTACCAAACAACGTCATAGCTCACTTACAGAAAATATGAAGATTCTGAAGAGTATCTGGTCTCCATGGCAGTATTACTATTGTAAATAGGCTGTCATTCTACTACAGATAACTTCAGTTCATAAGTTTGGGTAATGTCTGTCAGGATCATCAAAACTGATCAGCTACTCTGATGGGATCAAATTTCTGAGCTGGAGACAGATTCTGCACCATGGTGAATTCACCAAGACAAGGACCTACCTTGTGAGGTCTCTTGGTAACTTTTCTGGCAATGCACAAACTTGACTGCCTATTCTTCAAATTAACTTTCTTTACATAATAAATTGCTTATCTTTTTTTTTTTTTTTTTTTTTTGGAGACAGAGCCTCAAGCTGTCACCCTGGATAGAGTACTATGGCATCACAGCTCACAGCAACCTCCAATTCCTGGGCTCAAGTGAGTCTCTTGCCTCTGCCTCCCAAGCAGCTGGGACTACAGGCGCCCACCACAACGCCCGGCCATTTTTTGGTTGCAGCCGTCATTGTTGTTTGGCGGGCCCGGGCTGGATTTGAACCTGCCAGCTCAGGTGTACGTGGCTGGCGCCTTAGCCCACTGAGCCATAGGCACCGAGCCCATAATAAATTGCTTATCAT
>CAUYON010007829.1:0-29488 GCA_963573935.1 Arctocebus calabarensis | reverse complement strand
GTATATGGGGCTGGTGCCCTACTCACTGAGCAACAGGCACTGCCCAATCTCTCTTATTTCTGTGGCATCAGTTGTTATTTCCCCTTTATCAGTTTTAGCTTTTCCTCATTCAGTAAGTTTCCATGAAAAACTAGCTGCTGATATATACATCCACTCTAGGAGCTGTGGCATTGGTTTACTTTGTTCTGTTTTTATCTATTTGATGGCATGCCATGAGTTTCCTTAATATCTGCTCTGACTGGTGACTTTACTGACTGTCCCGTGATGTGCTACAGCAGCTCTGAGGCTATGTCTACCTCATTTTTCACAATTATGGAAGCCACTTGTCTGCTGGCTATATGCCCTTACCTGAATGGGTGGAACCTGGAGCAGGAAAGGACTTAGCAGAACAGAGCCAGAGAAGTGATTGTGGGGCTAAAGGGAACAAATCTTCATAGTTCCCAAAGCCACCCTGATTGCCCTTCTATTGAGATAATATGATTTTTCTCTTTATTTTGTTAAGATAAACCTTCTGTTCCTGGCATAAACTCTCATGGCCATGCTACATTATTGCTTTTTTTAATACATTGTTGGATTCATTCTTACAAGGTTTTGTTAATAATTTTTGTGTTTGGCTGGGTGCGATGGCTCACACCTCTAATCCTAGCACTCTGGGAACCTGAGGTAGGTGGATTGCTTGAGTTCACAAGTTCAAGACCAGCCTGAGCAAGAGCAAGACCTCCGTCTCTACTGAAAATAGAAAAACTGAGGCAAGAGGATCACTTGAGCCCAAGAGTTAGAGGTTTCTGTGAGCTATGGTGATGCCATGGCACTCTACGCAGGGCAACAAGTTAAGACTCAGTATCTATCTCAAAAATAATAATAATTTTCATGTTTATTTTTGTTAGTGATGGGAGTCTATGGTTTTCTTGTAATGTCATTGTTTGATCTTAGCATACTGGGCTTGTAAATTATTGGGATGTGGTCTCTTCCCCTATTCTATTAAAAGAGTGAGTAGTACTATTATTTCCTCAAATGTGAGATAGAATTAATCAATGAAACCATCTGACCTGGAATATTCTCTATGAGAGTGTGAGAGGTTTTTACATTACAAAGTCAATTTTTCATTGATTCAGGTATCATCTCAAGTCAGTTTTGATCATTTGAATCTCTCGAGGAATGTTTCTACTTCATGTTGTTAAAAGAAAAACTTAAGACAAACTAAACTTAGCAGTTTATTTGAACAAAGAACAATTAATGAATCTGGCAGCACTCAAAACCAGAAGAGGTTCAGAGAGCTCCACCTCAGAATGTGGGCAGGTACTATTTATAGATAGAAACAAGAAATACAAAAGCAGCTTGAATGCTTACAGCTCCTCATTTGCTCATTTGTGCTTGGTGTGATGAGGCACTTGCTTTATATGTATCTGATCAATTGGCAGCCTATGATTGGTTAAAGCTCACTGCTGTGTTGGCTGAGAATTGTCTATTGAATATAAGAATATACTCTTATTATGGTTGCAGTTTGTCTACATACTAAGCTAGGTTGCAGTTCATTATGTAGATACCCAAGATATGAAGGCATCTTTAGGCCTAATTTAACAATGTAAATTTTCAAATTTATTGGCTTTTAAATTTTACTGGCATTCCATAATATTCCCTATGATCTTTGTAATGTCTGTATGACCTGTTGTGATATACCCACTTTCATTCCTGGTATTGGCAATTTGAGTTCTTTGATTCACCTAACTAGAGGTTTACCAAAGGTTTTGAAAGAACTAGAATTTTATTTTGTTAATTTTCTCTATTGTTAGAGGTCTGGCCCGGGCCGAGCGTGTGACCGGAGTACTGCAGTGATGAGCATGCACATACCCATCATCTGACTTGCTGCCCTCCACTGACATGGCCCACTGGGGTGGGGAGAGGGACTTCCAGACTTCAGCTCGGTGCATGGGCACGTCACTGCTTTTCCAGCTTTCAGTACACGAACGGGAGCTGGACCTGGTTTTTCTGGATCATAGCTATGCCAAGCCTTGGAGTGCCCACCCAGATGCCAGTAGTGCTCGCCCCGCCCGCATGCTCTTTGTCACTCCACGTCGGCAGCATGAAAGTACCATGTGAGTTTGGGCTTCTAAGGGCTGCTACTGCCCTAACTGGACAGTGATCAGATGGGATTAGAGAGAATTTTCTTGGGAATGATTGGGGGAGATTGTAGGAGGAGCTTGGAAATTTAATTAGGCATCTATTTCAAGCAGCATGAGACTATCAGGCCTGAATGTGGACATCTGCTCATGAGACATCTCCTAACAAGAGTTAGGAAAGCAAGATGTGCAAAGGAAAGCAGACAACCTGTTCCACATAGATAATAGGACTGATATGGAAAGAGGAAATTGAAGAGGACTATTTTAACTGGTGAAGAAAAAGACTGGAAATTTTGTTTTAAGAACGTACCACACAGGATAAGACTCCTTACAACTTTTTTTTTTTTTTTGGAGACAGGGTCTCTTTTGCCTGGGCTAAAGTGTAGTGGCACATAGCTCACTGTAACCACAAACTCCTGGGCTCAAGTGATCCTCCTACCTCAGCCTCCAGAGTAGCTGGGACATTAGGCACTTCCACGCCTGGCCAACAGTAGCTTTTTAAAACTTAAAAAGTTTTTTTTAGCAATAGCAATATCTTTTTTTTTTTTTTTTGGTAGAGACAGAGTCTCACTTTATTTCCCTCAGTAGAGTGCCATGGCATCACACAGCTCACAGCAACCTCCAACTCCTGGGCTTAGGCGATTCTCTTGTCTCAGCCTCCCGAGTAGCTGGGACCACAGCGCCTGCCACAACACCGGCTATTTTTTTGTTTTGCAGTTCAGCCAAGGCTGGGCTTGAACCCGCCACCTTTGGTATATGGGGCCAGTGCCCTACTCCTTGAGCCACAGGCGCGCCTCCCTCCCCACCCCCCAACAATAGCTTTTTTATAGTAATGTGTTTTGCTTTTCCTGGCTTCACACCCAGAGATTAGAAGTGAATTCTCAAGACACTGTTTTCTTTCTTTGCTTGCTTCAGAATTGCCATCCATGGGTTAATCTAAACCTTCCTTGGGTCCAATTATATTTTCAGTTAGCCTACATGATAGGCTAAGGACATTTCCTAAATTAACTACCTGATATGTGATGTAGTTACGTTGGGCCTAAATAAACCTGTTTGGCCATTCTTTTGAGCATTCTAATTTTTACATTTCAAGAGTTATTTATTTGTTTTATTCTTTTTTTTTTTTTTTTTTTTTTTTTTTTGAGACAGAGCCTCAAGCTGTTGCCCTGGATAGAGTGCTATGGCATCACAGCTCACAGCAACCTCCAATTCCTGGACTCAAGCGAGTCTCCTGCCTCTGCCTCCCAAGTAGCTGGGACTACAGGCGCTTTGTTTGGGTTGCAGCCGTCATTGTTGGTTGGTGGGCCCAGGCTGGATTTGAACCCGCCAGCTCAGGTTTACATGGCTGGCGCCTTAGCCTGCTGAGCCTATTTGTTTTATTCTAATCAAATTATGCCCTTACTAATTTCGTAAACTCTAGGAGAGAGGGTTTTTTTTTTTGTTTTGTTTTTAATGTCATCTAATGCTTAATCTTTCCTCAAACACAGGCTGTAGTTTTGTTGGAGGTTAGAGATATTATATTTTGCTTCTGTAGATCCCTCCATGAATCCTTAATGTTGTAGAGTTAACCACAATGTGTGTATTTTAAACACATGTGAAATAGTGATTTTTATTTTGATTTCTCAATGATGTTGGTATTTTGTTGGTTTTTTTGGTTGTACAGGGCACTGGATCTGACTTTAGGAAATAATCTAGCATAATCCTTATACCTCTGGCCTAGGGTATAACTGAAAAGCTTCTTTAAATAGTAAGTTTTTTCCTGTTTGCTATGTAATAGCTTGCTGATATTGAAATTCCTGTGTCTGTATCTCATGACATTTTTTTTTCCATGACATTTGCTTAAAGTGAGATTCTGTTGACTTGGTTGCTTTGGTACTTAGAAAATTATTTCCTTTTCTAAGCCTTCTCTCCATATATATACAGGCCCTGAAAGTGAGAATTTGGCATGTTCTAAGAACTTTTTTAGGCCAGTGTGTCTAGAAGATGGTGGCAGTAGGATGTAAATAGGAGGTAGGGAGAAGTTGACAGATGCTGCTTCACATAGGACTTAGATTCTAAGAGTGGTAAGAAGTCATTGAAGGATTTTAAGCTAGAAATCCAATTTATTACTAAAAAGAGCACTTTGAGTTTTTGTTGAATAGATTAATAGTGTATGTAAGCTTAGAGTTTAGTAGATCAGCTAGGCAGCCATTGCAGTTGACTTAAGATTGGCCAGAAATGATGATCACTTGGATGGGATAATAGTACAAATGGAGATAAATTTCCTAGGGAGAGCCAGTAGGACTTGCTCTGACGAATTGACAAGAGGAGCCAGGGTTGAGGGGAACAGTAGAATTAGGATGACTCTTAGATTGCTGGCATAAGCAGCTAGGTTGTGGCTTGAGTTAGGGAATATAGGGAGGGTAGGTATGGGTTGGTAGAATCAGAGTTCTCTTTTAGGCATGCATGTCCAATGCCTAGCCCATTGTCTCGCCCAGAAAAGACAGTTAGCTCTTTAGTCTACCACCACATCTAGCTGCACATTACTTCATTTCATTCCAAAATGATGTAATTATTGTAGTCATTGGAAATGGATGCAGTAAGGTCATTGAGATCAGAAGGGTAGATAGACCAGCTTGTTTAGTGTAGTATTATAGATTACAAAGTTGGGGCAGTGTACCATAAAGTGGGGAAAGACCTACAGGGAACTAGGATTTCATTAACATCATTTTAAAATAAGAAAGAACCTCTTCAGGTGTTCATTTCGATTTGTTTCTGTTCTGGGTTTTGTACAAAGTGACTTAAATAGCTATGATATCTGCATTCTAGGTGACCTGTCCCTGATAAGCACAGGCTTTTACAAGCATATAATTTACTACCAGTTGACTTGCTAACAAAAGGGAAAGTTTGTATGAATAATTGAAACCTCTAGACCAGTGCTTTTCAGCAGAACTCTGCTATAATAGACATGTTCTATACCTGAGATGTCTAGTATGAGAGTAGTAGCCACATATACCTGTTGAGCACTTGATATGTGGCTGAGGAACTGAATGTTTAATTCTGTTTACTTTTATTAATTTAAATTTAGTTAAGTAGTCACAGGTGACTTACAGCTACTGTATTGGACATCATGTCCAATGGCAATCAACTATTTGCTTATGGAATATATTTGTCTTCTAAAAAATAGCTGCTCACTTTTTGTATGGACTCATTTTAAGATGACTTTATGCTGGTGGGTATTATATACTTATTAGCATGTCAGAGATCTATACAAGTATTGGAAAGATAATTTTGGGTCAACATTGTTGTGAATATAATGTGTTTACGCATAATTTAAAGCTGATTTTATTAAATAGTCATTTTTTCTTTGACAACCAGATGATTGTTAAACACTTGTGTTGTGTGAAGTATGTGTGGCCTGGTCCCATTTCCTCACCTGTTTACAGTGAATCAGATGTCCCAATAGACGTGGAGACGGTCACATCAACTCCTGTGCCACTCTATGACAATCAGAAGGCACGAAGCGTGATGAATGAATGTGAAAGACATGTCATCTTTGCCAGGACTGATGCGGATGCTCCTCCCCCACCAGAGGACTGGGAGGAGCATGTCAACAGGTAGGCCATTCCTTGGGAGGATGGGTTACTGCAGGGTTCATGGTCACCATCCTGTAGTTATATTTTGTATCATCATTTCAGTGAAACACATTTGTTGGGTGCTTTTTTTCATTTGCAGCCACACAAGTCCAAATGTTCTCTCACATTATAATTCTTAGCTCATAATACTGTGAACTCCGTGAGAGCAGGGCTTACGTCTCAGCCATGTTTGGAATGTAGCACACAGTAGGCATATAATGTTTTTTGACTAAATAAATGAATTAAATTTGGTAGGTATTTCTAGTTCTGTAGCTTATGTGTTGTATAAGTTATGCTATAGGGATCACCCAGACCATAGATAATTAAAGATATATTTGTGCTTATATGGTCTATAACTTGCCTAATGAAAATGTTTTGGAGTCACATGAAAAGCTAACAAATATTTTAGTGGATTTTAAAAAATAACTACATTTGTAATCTGTGGTTTTGAGGGCACACTAATGCTTATTTCCTGCATTTGCTGGTTAGTTGTGTTCCCATGCTTCCTGCCATCCCTGGAGAACTTGGTATTTCTTTTTTTTCTTTTGAGACATAGTCTCAACTTTGTCATCCTGGGTAGAGTACTGTGAGATCACAGCTCACAGCAACTTTAAACTCTTGGACTTAAGTGATTCTCTTGCCTCAGCCTCCCAAGTAGCTGGGACTACAGGCGCCCACCACAACGCCCGGCTATTGTTTGGTTGTAGTTGTCATTGGCCAATGCTAGATTTAAACCCAGCAGCTCCAGTGTAGGTGCCTGGCACCCTAGGCACTTGAGCTACAGGTGCTGATCCAGAACTTGATATTTCTTTCCAGGTCATTCATCTCTATTCATTTGGTAAACATTTGTTTATCTAATTGTGTAAGAGCTTTGTAGAGATATTATTTATATGCCATATAATTCACCTATCTAATGTGTATACTTGTGTATGTGTATACTTTTAGTATATTCAGAGTTTTACACCTGTCACTACTATCAATTTGATGAACATTTTAGGTTACTCTGTGTTTCTCTCCACACCTTAGGACCCACCAGTCTACTTTCTGTCTTTATGGATTTAACTATTCTAGACATTTCATGTAGGTAGTATCATGTAATATGTGGTCTTTCATGACTGGCTTCTTTCACTTAGCATAATGGTTACAAGGTTCATCCATGCTGTAGCATGTATCAGTATTTCATTCCTTTATGTTGCCAGTTGGTATTCCATTGTGTGGATAGCTCACATTTTATTTATCATTGATCAGTTGATGGACATTTTAAGTTGTTCCTACTTTTTGGCTATTATGAATAAAACTGCTATGAACATTTACATGAAAGTTTTGTGTGGAGCTATGTTTTCAAGTGTCTTAGCTATATACCTAGGAGTAGAATTGCTAGATTATATGTTTAACTTTGCTGGATCTGTATTTATTTATTTATTTACTTACTTATTAAACGAGTGCCCTTTGGCCTGTTTTATTTTATTTTTTGAGACAGAGCCTCAAGCTATTGCCCTGGGTAGAGTACAGTGGCATTATAGCTCACAGCAACCTCCAACTGCAGGGCTTAAGCGATTCTCTTGCCTCAGCCTCCCAAGGAGCTGGGTCTACAGACACCGGCCACAATGATGGGCTATTTTTTGGTTGTAGCTGTCATTGTTGTTTGGCGGGCCTGGGCTGGATTCGAACCTACCAGCTCAGGTGTATGTGGCTGGTGCCTTAGATGCGTGAGCCATAGGTGCTGAGCCTAGTTCTGTATTTAAATACAAAGAATTGCCAGACTATTTTCCAGAGTGGCTATATACTTTCACATTCTTTTTTTTTTTTTTTTTTTTGAGACAGAGTGTCACTATGTCACCCTTGGTGGAGTGCAGTGTCATCACAGCTCACAGCAACCTCCAACTCTTGGGCTTGAGCGAGTCTCTTGCCTCAGCCTCCCAAGTAGCCGGGACTACAGGAGCCCACTACAATGCCCGGCTACTTTTTGGTGCAGTTGTCATTGTTGTTTAGCTGGCCTAGGCCAGGTTTGAACCTGCCATCTTTGGTATATGTGGCTGGCTCCGTAACCACTGTGGTTCGGGCACTGAGCTTTTTTTTTTTTTCTTAAGACAGAGTCTCACTTTGTTACCCTCAGTAGAGTGCAATGGCATCACACCTCACAGCAACCTCCGGCTCTTGGGCTTAAGCATTTCTCTTGCCTCAGTCTCCCGAGTAGCTGGTACTACAGGCGACCGCCACAATGCCCAGATATTTTTGTTGCAGCCATTGTTGTTTGGCAGGCCTGGGCTGGATTCAAACCTGCCAGCTCAGGTATATGTGGCTGGCACCTTAGCTGCTTGAGCCACAGGCGCTGAGCCCCAGCTATTTTTTTGTTGCAGTTTGACGGGGGCTGCGTTCAAACCCGCCACTCTCCGTATGTGGGCCAGCAGCATACTCTCTGAGCCACAGGCGCCGCCCTACTTTCACATTCTTACCAGCAGTATATGAATGAAAGTTCCTGTTTCTCTATATCCTTGCTAATAGTTACTAATTTTCTTTCTTTTTAAAAAGTTATAATGATTCTTTTTTTGTTTTTTTTTCTTTTGAGACAGAGTCTCACTATGAGCCTTGGTGTATGTGGCCAGCGTCCTACTCACTGAGCTATGGGAGCAGAGCCAATTCTACTGGCTTTAATTAGTATTTTCTTCATGGCTGTTTGTCTTTATATATAGCTATGATATGTAAAGGAATGTTATTCCTTACAGTGGGAGTTGGTAGGTGGTAAATAGGGCTTAACTTTGGAGAACTATTTTCTTTTTTAGAGGCAGACTGAGTGGCGTAGTATCATAGCTGAACACAAACTGAAACTCCTACACTCAAGCAGTCCTGCCCCAGCTTCCTAGGGACTATAGGCATGTGCCTTTGTGCCCAGCTAATTAGTTTTTTTTTTTTTTGAGACACAGTCTTTCTCTGTTGCCTGGGCTAGAATCTCATTGCCTTCTCCTACCTCATAGCAACCTCCGACTCCTGGGCTTAGGCGATTCTCTTGCCTTAGCCTCCTGTGTAACTGAGACCACAGGTGCCTACCACAATGCCCAGCTATTTTTTTTTTTGTTGTTGCAGTTTGGCCAGGGCTGGGTTTGTACCCACCACCCTCAGTATATGGGGCTGGCGCCCTACTCACTGAGCCACAGGTGCCACTCTAATTTTTCTGTTTTTATTAGAGACAGGGTTGTGCTCTTGCTTAAGCTAGTCTTGAACTCCTGAGCTAATATGATCCTACTGCCTTGGGCTCCTCGAGTGCTAAGATTACAGTAGGCCAGGATGCCCCTTTTTTTTAATTATGGAGTCTGAAACACCTTTAGAGAAACACTAGCAGATCCTTTGGCTTGTCTTTCTGCAGTCTCCCATGTACACCTCCATCCTTGGCCACAGATATGATTCATTAGCACTCAGTTTATCTCAGATTATTCGTCTCTTTAGTGTCTGATGAGATTTTGGATGCATCCTCTCATTAGGAATAGGCTTATAAACCATCTGTTTTGGTAGGTAACCTTTACACATGGCTAATTTCATTATTTGATGATACTTCACTTTAGTTTCAGAGGTCATCATTTTATGACTCTGTCCTTAGATCTACATAGCCTGTTTTGCACTGGCAGTTCCCTCTTTTCTGATTATAATCATCTTGTTGCCGTTCTTTCCCTTGACTTGATTGGTTTTTTTTTTTTTTTTTTTGTACGAAAGGTCTTTAGTGGTGGGGGATGCTGTATAGCCGCATTAAAGAGGAGGGAAAAGAGGGAGGGAGGGAGGGAGAGAGAGGGAGAGGGGGAGGGAGGGACTGAGAGAGAGACAGAGAGCGAGAGAAGACACAAGGGGAAGAGAAGAGAGGGGGAGAGAGAGGACTTGATTGTTGTATTAGTGCTTCCTTTCTTCTTGTATAAAGTCTTATAAAATTTGTTTCCCACTTTCAGAACGCCATAGACGATACAAGAAGTCCCTAGAACTCTGCAGTTTTTCCCTAGGGGGCTTACTTACTGCTGTTTAACCATGGAGTCAGAAACTCAGTTCCCTGGTTAGGGCTTTTTTTCCTCCCTTTTTTTTTTTGCGACAGAACCTCAAGCTGTCACCCTGAATAGAGTGCTGTGGCATCACAGCTCACAGCAACCTCCAATTCCTGGGCTCAAGCGAGTCTCCTGCCTCCGCCTCCCAAGTAGCTGGGACTGCAGGCGCCTGCCACAATGCTCAGCCATCTTTTTGGTTGCAGTCATCACTGTTGTTTGGCAGGCCTGGGCTGGATTTGAACCCGCCATTTCAGGTGTATGTCGCTGGTGCCTTACGCCAAGCCTTTTCCTTCTTCTTGAATTATTTTCAGTAATAACTGCCTTTAGATAACTTTGTGTTTAGAAAATGAAGCCCACCCCCTGCACCTAACTCTGGCTTTTTCTAGTAATGGCTGATATTTAGTGAAATGGTTTAAATATATCTGCCTGGTTTAATTGTCTAGATCAGCAGTTGTCTGTGGCTTGTGGGCCAACTATGGCCTATTGCTTGTTTTCATATGGAATGATTTTTACATTTTTAGTGGTTGGACAAAACTCAAAAGAAGAGTAATATTTCATGACATGAAATTCAAATGTCAGCATCCAGAAATAAAGTGTTAATGGAATATAGTCATGACCACTTATTGGGTGTTATCAAGGGCTGCTTTTGTACTACAACTGCTGAGTTGTAGTTGTGTCAAAGACCATATGGCCCATAAACCCTGAAATACTTGCTATCTAGCCCCTTATGAAAGAAGTTAGCTGACCACGTCTGGATTTTTTTTTTTTTTGTGGCAGTGTGCCATGACCATGTGACTTAGAAGACCTTTGAAAATGATTTATTTTTACTGGCATAGTGATGTAATGTAGAAGATGTTGGACCAACTTTTTTTTTTTCCTCCACATGTTTGTTAAACACCAAATTTCATTAGATGCATAGCTTTTGAAAGACATCTAACAAAGTATTCCAGATGGTACTTCTCAGCATGCTCAAATGGACTTTTGACTAGTCTCATTTCAGTAAAAATGTAGTATATAAAGCAAACTGTCTTATCTTAGAAATTAGAACTTCGGAATTCCAGCCCCCAAACCCCATTCTTTTTTTCTGAACTGTTTCTGTTGTGTATCTTGACATTGTATTTTCTATATATAAATCCTAGGCTGGGCTCGGCGCCTGTGGCTCAACGGGCTAAGGCGCCAGCCATGTACGCCTGAGCTGGCGGGTTCGAATCCAGCCCCAGGGCCCGCCAAACAACAATGAGGGCTGCAACCAAAAAATGGCCGGGCGTTGTGGCGGGCGCCTGTAGACCCAGCTACTTGGGAGGCAGCGGCAGGAGACTCGCTTGAGCCCAGGAATTGGAGGTTGCTGTGAGCCGTGATGCCACAGCTCTCTCTCCAGGGTGACAGCTTGAGGCTCTGTCTCAAAAAAAAAAAAAAAATAAATAAATCCTAGGCTGGGTGTTTGATATTCTAAGTCCAGTATCTTTGAGTTGTTTATTTTCCCTCTCTCTCCTTCCACTACCTGGTTTCTTTTCCCTTCCTTTTTTTCTTCTAGAGTTTAGGCAAAGAATTTTAAAATCTGACTTTTTAATCTGACTCAGTGTGACTTATTGAGTTTCTCTGATTTTCTTGTCTCCCTGTTTGTGGATATTTTAATGTTGATTTAATCTTCCTTGAAACAGCAGCCATTATTACCTTTGACAATATTAATGATTTTTGTAGGACCAATGTGTTATTTTGGCTACTTTGAATAGGATGTTTCAGAAGACAGCATATCATTCAGGTTCATTCAGTTAGAGCATGAGGAGAACAAAAGATTATCTGATCTGATCTAAGACACGAAGAAAGGCATTTTTGTACTTATAAAAATTGAATAGGTTTAGATGGAGAACTAGTTGACTCAACACAGTTCCCATCAATTCATTTGACTGTTTAGATTTGCTTTTAAAATTGTCTCCTATTTTTAAAAATTTTCCTTAATTATATCTTTCGCGTGCTCTTAATCTTAGGTTAGATCACTCTTTTCTGCTCACTTAATTTTCCAGCCTCCCACAAAGCTGACAGAATATAAAGAACATGTTGCAATTCTTGGAATCACTTTGTTATATATCCAGCAGCAATCCTAAGAACTTTTTCTGGGACTTTAGACTCTCAAAATTGTGGTCTTTAAATTTAAATTTCAGCTGTCATTGTGTAGGGTAGTAATTTCTAAATAACTTTCTAACCCTCCTCCTCTTTTGTTCATGTAATTTCCTTGCACCCATCATTTTGGGTTTCAGAATAAATATAAAGTAAGAAAAACAAAGAGAAAGCATCCTATTATATAATAAAAAACAAGATAATTTTGAAAATGTTGGTGTCTCATAAATTATATTTCATTCTGTTCTTGGGATTAAGTTTGCTATATGATCAGTAGGCTTTGAGAAAGTTCCAGACATTATTTTATTTTATTTTTTTTGAGACAGAGCCTCAAGCCGTCCCCCTGGATAGAGTGCTGTGGCATCACAGCTCACAGCAACCTCCAATTCCTGGGCTCAAGCGAGTCTCCTGCCTCCGCCTCCCAAGTAGCTGGGACTACAGGCGCCCGCCACAACGCCTGGCCAATTTTTTTTTTTTTTTTGGTTGCAGCTGTCATTGTTGTTTGGCGGGGCCCGGGCTGGATTTGAACCCACCAGCTCAGGTGTACGTGGCTGGTGCCTTAGCTTGTTGAGCCACAGACACCAAGCCTATTTTATTTTTTTTTTAAGAGATAGAGTCTCACTTTGTCCCCCTTGATAAAGTGTCGTCGCCTCACAGCTCACAGTAACTTCCATCTCTTGGGCTTCCATCTCTTGCCTCATCCTCCCAAGTAGCTGGGACTACAGGTGCCCACCACAACACCAGGCTATTTTTGTTGTTGTTGCAGTTTGGCTGGTGCCAGGTTTGAACCCGCTACCCTTGGTATATGGGGCCAGCGCCCTACTCACTGAGCCACAGGCGCCACCCTCCATACATTGTTGAATGTGAAGAAATTGTATTCATTGCGTAATCTGACTGATTATAAGTGAGCATTATTACTGGAGGTAAGGCTATATTAGAATATCACTTTCAAAATACTGCAGGTTCTTTGTATCTGTTTTTTTCACAGAACTGGAAATTCAGAAATTTTAACACAGATAGTTTTCGATCTTTTATTTCCACTTGAAATGTATCTTATGTGTATTGTTCTACATGTATGCATGTATGCATGTATAACAATAAAGATAGATGTGTGTCTGTATTGCACAGAAAATGACGGATAGTCCCTGCAACTGTTTATTTATTTATTTATTTTTTTGAGACAGAGCCTTAAGCTGTCACCCTGGAGAGAGTGCCGTAGCATCACAGCTCACAGCAACCTCCAATTCCTGGGCTCAAGCGAGTCTCTTGCCTCTGCTTCCCAAGTAGCTGGGACTACAGGCGCTCGCCACAACACCCGGCCATTTTTTGGTTGCAGCCATCATTGTTGTTTGGCGGGCCCGGGCTGGATTCGAACCCGCCAGCTCAGGTGTACATGGCTGGCGCCTTAGCCCACTGAGCCACAGGCGCCGAGCCCCTGCAACTGTTTATAAATAGCAATAAAAGATGCACAACTTAAACGCCCACAAATAGAGTAGAACCTAATCAGCCATTAAATACAAAGAGGTGTGTTAATTAATATGAAGCTATATCCATGTATCTCCCAAGAGCTTTTTCAGACTACTTATTAGCATCCTTTGTTGCCTCCTGTCACCACCAAATTCTCAAGCCCATCTGAGAATCTCTATATGTAAGAGAAATGCTGCCCATGTGAATATGTTGTGTATTTAAATAATGTAAAGGAGGGCGGTGCCTGTGTCTCAGCAAGTAGGATGCTGGCCCCATATGCTGAAGGTGGCGGGTTCAAACCCAACCTCGGTCGAACTGCAACAACAACAAAAAATATAGCTGGGCGTTGTGGCAGGTGCCTGTAGTCCCAGCTACTCGGGAGGCTAAGGCAAGAGAATCGCCTAAGCCCAGGAGTTGGAGGTTGCTGTGAGCTGTGTGACGCCACGGCACTCTACTAAGGGCGATAAAGTAAGACTCTGTCTCTCAAAATAAATAAATAAATAAGTAAATAAAATAAATAATGTAAAGGAAAACAAGATTATGAACCAATGGACTGGAGCTACTAGTCCCAACAATCCTCCTTGTTCCCAAGGCATCCTGAGTCCCAATATTGGGTTGAAGCCCTCCACCCTTTCCGCAGGTCCTGAATCTCCTCTTTGAATATTAAACCACATCAAAACTGACTGGATCCTGATGAAGTAGCAGGAATTAAGCCAAGAGAACTAGGGAAAAATAAGAAAAAGGACAATCCCAAGAAACCCAAGATTGCTTCTAGTACCTCTGCAAGGAAGTTACAAAAAGGTGGGAGGCTTTGGGGGTTAAGAAGAATTTATCAGCAAAAGTGTGGGCACTTTTGAAGACAGTCCTCCCATTCTTTTTCTGTTATTCATTTTGGCTGCCATCAGTAATCATAGCTAAGCTAAATTTTTTATTTATTGTTCAAAGGAACTTAAAGTTCATTTAGTCCATGTCTGTTTTATGGACTAGGAGACCCAGGGCACATCGCTCTTTATTGCAGAGCTGGATAGAGTCATAGCCCCTAGTTAGGATTCTCCTGGACCATGTAACTGTGGTAAGTTGTAGAATTGGAGCTGTGGTAGGTGGAGATTCTATTTTATAGAAGGAAAAGAACACAGACTATTATTTTCCTCCTTTTTATAGAGTATTTGCTCTACCCAAAGATACTGGGCTAGTTGTACAAAGTTTGTTTTTTTTTGAGACAGAGCCTCAAGCTGTCACCCTGGAGAGAGTGCCGTGGCATCACAGCTCATAACAACCTCAAGCGAGTCTCCTGCCTCTGCCTCCCAAGTAGCTGGGACTACAGGTGCCCACCACAATGCCCAGCCATTTTTTGGTTGCAGCCATCATTGTTGTTTGGCGGGCCCAGGCTGGATTCGAACCCACCAGCTCAGGTGTACGTGACTGGCGCCTTAGCCCATTGAGCCACAGGCACTGAGCCTGTACAAAGTTAATACTAGAGGGTGACTTGTCTTCTGCATACTCACTGGGTCATGTTATTGGTATTTCTAGAGTCATGACAGGTAGACATTGGTGTATCTGGTGGGGTGGGATAATGGTAGAAAGGATGCTACTCTATTGTAAAGTAAGAGAAATTGAGATTCTTGATAGTGTTTCAGGCAGCTTCCTTGAATGGAGAAGGGCTTAGTTTAGCCTTGAGTGTAAATCATGTTTCTTTGTTTTTCTTTGCTGCACAGTACTCACTAGCTTTCTGTGCTATGGAGTGTGAGGACTTGAATATAGATCCAGCTGTTTAGAGAACCTAGAATGCAGTGTGCACACAGTTTATCTATTTATTTGTTAAACAGATGTTTAACTCCCTAATGTGTGTCAGGCTCTGTTTTGTGCTGGGAATATAGCATTTAAATAAAACCAACAAAAATCTTGGCCATAGTGGCCTTTACATTCTAGCAGAAAGAAACAAACTAAACAAATACATGGACTGGATGGAACATCCAGTGTGATATGACTGGAAAGCAGGTTAGGGAGTCTCAAGGTAGGTTTGAGGTGTTATTCTTTTAAATGAGGATGGATCAGAGGAAGCCTTAGTAGAAGAAGGTAATTAAATAGCAACCTGAAGGAGACGGGAGAGGGAGCCATTGTTACAGGTCGGGGTAATGAATGGCAAGGACCTGGTCTGTGATGGGGGATGTAGGAGGGAGGGAGAGGTGTGGGAAACGTTGATGAAGCAAGTAAGTGGGGGGGCATTTGTGGATGGTGAGGTTGGAGAGGCAATGGAGTCCACATAGCTACAGCAAGGACTTAAGCTTTTAACTGGTTGAAATGAGGCCCTGGAAGGATTTTCTGCAGATTAGTGATGTGATCTGACTTAGGTTTTTTGCATAATTTACCAGATTGACTTGCCTCTGATTTTCTACTTCTAGTAGAGATGGGAGCTTGCTCTTGACAGGCTGGTCTTGAACCTGTGATCTTAAGTGATCCACCCGCCTTGGCCTCCCGGAGTGCTGGGATTATATGTGCGAGCCACTGCGCCTGGCACAGAGTATTATCTTTTAAATTTTTTGTTTTCTTTTATTGAGGGTACAAAGAATTAGGTTACAGTGTTTGCATTTGTTAGGTAAAGTCTCTCTTTATTTTTTAGAGACAGAGGCTGACTTTATCGCCCTTGGTAGAGTGCCGTAGAGTCACAGCTCATAGCAACCTCCAACTCTTGGGCTTAGGTGATTGTCTTGCCTCAGCCTCCTGAGAGGCTGGGACTACAGGCACCTGCCAGAGTGCCGGGTATTATTTTTATTGTCGCAGTTGTTATTGTTTTAGCTGGCCTGGGCCAGGTTTGAGCCCACCCCCTTTGGTGCATTTGGCTGGCACCATAACCACTGTGCTATGGGCACCAAGCCCAGTTTTAGTCTTTTACATGTGGTTATCCAGTTCTCCCAGCACCATTTCTTGAATAGAGATTCTTTTCTCCATTGTATGCTTTTGTTTGGTTTATTAAAGATCAGATGGCAAGTAGAGACTGGTTTCATCTCTTGATTTTCTGTTCTGTTCCATATGTCTGTGTCTTTGTTTTTGTGCCAATATCATGCTGTTTTTTTGGTTTTTTTTTTTTTTGAGACAGAGGCTCAAGCTGTCATCCTGGATAGACTGCTATGGCATCACAGCTCACAGCAACCTCCAGTTCCTGGGCTCAAGCAAGTCTCCTGTCTCTGTCTCCCAAGTAGCTGGGACTATAGGTGCCCGCCACAACGCCCAGCCATTGGTTGCAGCCGTCATTGTTGTTTGGCGGACCAGGGCTGGATTCGAACCTGCCTGCTCAGGTGTATGTGGCTGGTGCCTTAGCCCGTTGAGCCACAGGCGCCAAGCTGCCATGCTGTTTTGATTACTGTGGATTTGTAATATAGCCTGAAGTCTAGTAGAGTAATGCCTCCAGCTTTGTTTTTATTAGTAAGAATAGCCTTGGCTATATGGGTTTTTTTCTGGTTCCATACAAAACAAAGAACTATTTTTTCCAGTTCTTTAAAGTATGATGTTGGTATTTTAATGAAGATTGCATTGAATCTGTGGATTGCCTTGGGTAGAATAGACTTTTTTTTTTTTTGGGACAGAGCCTCAAGCTGTCACCTTGGATAGAGTGCTGTGGCATCACAGCTCACAGCAACCTCCATTTCCTGGGCTCAAGCGAGTCTCTTGCCTCTGCCTCCCAAGTAGCTGGGACTACAGGCACCCGCCACAACGCCTGGCCATTTTTGGTTGCAGCCGTCATTGTTGTTTGGCGGGCCCGGGCTGGATTCGAACCCGCCAGCTCAGGTGTACGTGGCTGATGGGCACCGAGCCTAGAACAGACATTTTAACAGTGTTGATTCTTCCCAGACACAAGCATGGAATGTTCTTCTATTTGTAATGTCTTCTGCTATTTCTTTCTTTCTTTCTTTTTTTCTTTTTTGAGACAGAGTCTCACTATGTCGTTGTCTGTAGAGTGCTATAGCATTACAGCTCACAGCAACCTCAAACTTTTGGACTTAAGTGATCCTCTTGCCTCAGCCTCCCAAGTAGCTGGGACTACAGGCTCCTACCACAATGTCTGGCTATTTTTTTTTTTGTTTGTTTTTTGCAGGTGTTCGTTATTGTTTAGCTGGCCTGGGCTGGGTTCAAACCTGAAAGGCTTGGTGCATGTGGCTGGCACCATAACCACTATGCTATAGGAGCCAAGCCACTTCTGCTGTTTCTTTTCTTAGAGTTTCATAATTCTCTTTGTAAAGATCCTTCACTTCTTTTGTTAGGTATGGTGCTACGTATTTCATTTTCTTTGAAGCTACTGTGAAGGGAATCGTGTCCTTGATTTGCTTCTCAACTTGGTTATTGGCATTTACAAAGGCTACTCATTTGTGGGCATTGATTTTTTTTGTGTGTGTGTGTGGATTCAGAGTCTCACTTTATTGCCCTCAGTTGAATGCTGTGGCGTCACGCAGCTCACAGCAACCTCCAAGTCCTGGGCTTAGGCGATTCTCTTGCCTCAGCCTCCCGAGTAGCTGGGACTATAGGCGCCCACCACAATGCCTGGCTATTTTTCTGTTTTGCAGTTTTGCCAAGGCTGGGCTTGAACCCGCTACCTTCAGTATGTGGGGCCGGCGTCCTATCCGATGAGCCACAGGCGTTGCCCTGGGCATTGATTTTATACCCTGAGACGTTACTGTTTTCCTGATCACTTCCAGGAGTTTTGTGATTGAGTCTCTGGGGTTTTCTAAAGTATAAGTTTATATCATTAGCAACGAGTGAGAGTTTGACCTAGCAACAGAATATTATTAAAAAATTCTTAATTTTTACCCATTTGATAGGTAAAAATAATATTTTATGGTTTTAGTTTGTTTCTTTTTGAAGTGGGGTTGACTGTACTGTTTTTGTAACCTATCTCTTCATGTTCTTTTCCCATTGAGTAGTTCATGATCATCTTTTTCTTTTTTTGACACAGAGCCTCAAGCTGTTGCCCTGGGTAGAGTGCTGTGGCATAACAGCTTATAGCAACCTCCATCTCCTGGGCTACGTGATTCTTTTGCCTTAGCCTCCCAAGTAGCTGGGACTACAGGCACCTGTCACAATGCTTGGCTGTCTCTTGGTTATAGTTGTCATTGTTGTTTGCCAGGCCTGGGCTGGATTCGAACCCGCCAGCTCTGGTGTATGTATCTGGCACCTTAGCCTCTTGAGCTAGAGGCACAGACCCCATTCATCTTCTTCCTATTAATTTTTTAGAGCCTCTTTCTCTTCTTTTTTTTTTTTTTTTTTTTGGAGACTAGAGTCTCACTTTGTCACCCATGGTAGAGTGCCATGGCGTCACAGGTCGCAGTAACCTCCAGCTCTTGGGCTTAGGTGATTCTCTTGCTTCAGCCTCCAGAGTAGCTGGGACTACAGGGGCTTGCCACAAAGCCCAGTTATTTTTTTGTTGTTGTTGCAGTTTGGTCGGTGCCAGGTTCGAACCCACCACTCTTGATATATGGGACTGACACCCTACTCACTGAGCCACAGGTGCTGCCTAAGCCGCTTTCTTTTCTAATGAAATGACGATTATTTTCCCATTGTGTTTTGACTTTTTGATACTTTTTTTCTTTACTGAAGTTTGAAGGGGTTTTTTTGGTTTGTTTTTTTTTTTTAAACAGAGTTACCCTCAATAGAGTACTATGGCGTCATAGTTCACAGCAACCTCCAACAAAGTCTTGGGCTCAAGCAATCCTCTTGTCTCAGCCTCCCAAGTAGCTAGGCTCTAGGCACCTGCCAGCTATTTTTAGAGATGGGGACTCACTCTTGCTGTTCTCAAATTTCTGAGCTCAGCCAATTGACCTGCCTTGGCCTCCCTGAGTGCTAGGACTATAGGTGTAAGCCATAGCCCCTGGCCCTGAAGTTTAAAGTTTTATGCAGTTACATTTCTTTCTTCTCCTTTTATGTTTTCTAGGTTTTGGGTCATCCTTAGAGAGTTCGTACACATCCCAAGATATCACTATTTTTAGAAATCACTATTTTTTCCTAGAACTTCAGTAGTTTTATTTTTTGTTATTTAACTTTTTATTCAACCTTAAATTTATTTTGATGTAAAGAGTGATATGTAAGGATCAGATTTTCTTTTTCCAGTGCCTAGTGGTTGTTTCACCTGTACTTTGTGACCTTATCCTGACTTGGCTACCTTGATCTCATTACAGAGTCTCTGAATTTTGCACCCACTTAAATCTTAAAAGGTAATTTAATCAACAGCTTTTTTTTTTTTTTTTTTGAGACAGAGCCTCAAGCTGTCACCCTGGGTAGCGTGCCATGGCATCACAGCTCACAGCAACCTCCAATTCCTGGGCTCAAGTGAGTCTCCTGCCTCTGCCTCCCAAGTAGCTGGGACTGCAGGCGCCCGCCACAACGCCTGGCCATTTTTTGGTTATAGCCATCATTGTTTGGCGGGCCAGGATTGATTCGAACCCCCCAGCTCAGATGTACGTGGCTGGCTCCTTAGCCCGTTGAGCCACAGGCGCCAAGCCAATCACCAGCTTTTTTAATGGCAGAGAGAGTAGGTAAACAAATATTAATTGAGTATCTACTGCCTTTCTCTTAGTATCCTTTGAAAGCCTACTAAGTCAGATTAGATTACCAGAGTAATTAAGATTGCTGGGAGTAGGGTAAAGGGGGATATTAGTAAACTCCTCAGCTTACTGTGCTGGGTGTCCTGAGGTGGGGATGAGAACAGTATGACAGAATTTCTAACAGCAAGGAGTATACAGCTGAGTTGGAGAAGGACATACAGAGCCATCCGTCAGCAAGGTAGGTGTGTGAATGCCAGTGTTACATGCTGGGATAATAAAATGTTAGTGTTCTGGGTGGTGCCTGTGGCTCATCGAGTAGAGTGCTGGCCCCATATACCGAGGGTGGCGGGTTCAAACCCGGCCTCGGCTGAACGCAAAACAGAAAAAATAGCCGGGCGTTGTGGCAGGCGCCTGTAATCCTAGCTACTCGGGAGGCTGAGGCAAGAGAATCACCTAAGCCCAGGACTTGGAGGTTGCTATGAGCTGTGTGATGCCATAGCACTCCACCAAGGGTGATAAAGTGAGATTCTGTCTCTACAAAAAAAAAAAAAGTTAGTGTTCTTTCCATCCATACATCCACTAAATAAAACTGTATAAGCCCTTCTATGTGACAGGTTCTAGGATAAATGTTTCTTTGTCTTCAATAAACTGATGGTATGGTAGAACCAAAAAAAAAAAAAAAAAGTTAGTGTATAGGGAAGGCAGTTGAAAAACAAATTTGCTAATTATATGACATGCAGAAAAGATACAAAAATATATATGGAAAAGGGAGAGCTTAATATGGAGTGGAATATGTAGTATTGAGGGAGTGGGAGAATAGCCACTTAATGGTTATGTATCTGCTATAAGGAAATACAGTCTTAGGGCTAATTTTAATACACCTCCTTTTTTTTTTTTTTTTGAGAGACAGGGTCTCTGTCTCCCAGCCTAGAGTGCAATGGCATCATCATAGGTCATTGCAACCTCAAACTCCTGAGCTCTAGTGATCCTCCTGCCTCAGCCTCTGGAAGTGTTAGTGCTAGGATTACAGCCACCATGCCTGACCTAGACCTCTTACTATAGTCTGAGATTTTGGTACATTAAAATGCTTGCTGATCCAGCTTGCCTTACTGTGTGAAAAATACAACTTGTGAAATTTAAATAGATCTGTGCAATGGTGTTATGCTTTTCTTTACTAATTAGATTTTCTTGGCCACTAAGTAAATAATTAGCTTTGCTAGCCTAAAAGATTTCATTCGCAGGTGGTCTAGGCTTGTAGTGTGTATATTATTATTATTTATTTATTTTTTTTTTAGACAGAGCCTCAAGCTATCACCCTGGATAGAGTGCTGTGGCATCACAGCTCACAGCAACCTCCAACTCCTGGGCTCAAGCGAGTCTCCTGCCTCCGCCTCCCAAGTAGCTGGGACTACAGGCGCCCGCCACAACGCCCAGCCTCTTTTTGGTTGCAGCCATCATTGTTGTTTGGCGGGGCCCAGGCTGGATTTGAACCCACCAGCTCAGGTGTACGTGGCTGGCGCCTTAGCCCGTTGAGCCAGAAGCACCGAGCTGTAGTGTGTATATTATTAATACAAATGTGTGTGAGGCAATTTTTTGGCAGGATTAGTTCCAGAATCTAGGTCTTGTGTTTTAGTGATCTTAGATTAAGCTACTCTGTCATAGCAGGAATAAAAAAGTGACATAATCTTGTTAATATGGTGTACATACATAGGGAGCATTCCAAGGGTTTGACTGTAATTCCTCAGAGTTTACCTTATAGGACTGGCTGGACAATGGCCCAGAACAAGTTATTCAACAAGATCCTCAAAGCCCTGCAGTCTGACCGCCTTGCCCGCTTGGCCAATGAAGGGGTAAGACACCAGAAATCTGCCCATGGTGGGCTCTTCCTAGTTCAGGCCTTATTGGCTGGCTGACTTGTCCCCCCTATTTGCTAACCAGGTGGTCCTCATGTTTTATCACTTCCACTTACATTCTTCAGGCTTGTAATGAGCCAGTGCTGCGCCGTGTTGCTGTGGACAAGTGTGCGAGGAGAGTGCGGCAGGCTCTGGCAAGTGTGAGCTGGGACACCAAGCTGATCCAGTGGCTGCACACCACCCTTGTGGAAACCTTGAGTCTGCCCATGCTGGCAGCTTACCTGGATGCTTTGCAGACGCTGAAAGGGAAGGTAAGGCTGTGATTAGTGTCTGCCCTGTCTTGGGAATAGCCAACTTCTGTTGAGGATTCAGAATGTGGGGTTGGACGAGTCATTAACTGCTCAGCCTAGAGGGCATGACCAAAGTTAATAGGTGTGCTGTTATGTTAATAGGAGATGAGGTAATATTTCATACTTGTATCTGGTGTAAATGATTTTAGCCCTGCTTTCTCCAGATGAGGTATGAGACCTGAAAAACAGTACACATTTAGTTTCTGTAGCCTTGCAACTTGTGGGTTGAGTCATCACTGAGTTGAATTATTATGGGGGAGATGAAGGGTTTACTAGGGAAGGAGTTGAGAAGGATTTAAGATGTAGACTGTGGAGCTCAGAGTGTTGGGCTCCTTAGTCACTCACGTGATGAACCTTCAGTAGCATCACTGGACTTTGGTAATTCTTACAAACATATCATGACATTTCCCTGCTTTCCTACTTAGACAGTATTGAACACAATTTAAATAATTTTCAAGGTGATTATAGGGTTCTGGAGTCAGATTGCCTGACCTCAGCTCTGTCATTGATTGGTTACATCAGCTTGGACATTTCCTTTCTCCATTTCCTTATCTCTAAAATGTGACTGATAATACCTATCTATAATTTTTGTGAAAGTTAAATTAATTATTTAGACAGAGTGCTTGGCACAAAATTGGGCACAGTACACACACAGTAACCGTTAATGATGATTTAGGCTCTTGAAATATTTGGGGTGTTTTGCCCCATAATGCAAAATGGCCTCAGACTACTCGGATTGATTCCATTTTTTTTTTTTTTTTTGAGACACAGCCTCAAGCTGTCGCCCTGGATAGAGTGCTGTGGCATCACAGCTCACAGCAACCTCCAACTCCTGGGCTCAAGCCATTCTCATGCCTCCGCCTCCCAAGTAGCTGGGACTATAGGCACCCGCCATAATACCCATCTATTTTTTGGTTGCAGCTGTCGTTTGGCGGGCCCGGGCTGGATTTGAACCCACCAGCTCAGGTGTATGTGGCTGGCGCCTTAGCAGCTTGAGCCACAGGCGCCAAGCTGGATTGAGTCCATTCTTGAATTTTTTTCTTTAAATAGCTTTTCCTTTGCAGGAAGCAGGTACATCTTGTTACTATAAGTTGCCTGGCTAGCACCTTTCCCAAGCTGTCACCCTAGAACTTTCAGACTTATTTCTAACCTATTTTCAAGTTAAAGGATACTGAGTTTGTTAGAAGACTGACATAGTGCTGAAATAAAACAAAACTCAGGACTAGTTTATATTAATGATTTGCATTGAGGGAATTTGACATTTTTTTCATGTAATATTTATTTTATGGCTACCATGTGCCAGACACTGGGATGAGAACAGAATTGATCCTTGCAGTGGAAATAATTTCCTAATGAAAAAAGACACATGGAGAGACAGTCCCAGACTTCCTTGTATACTGTTCCTTTGCTGTAGAAACCCTGGACCCCGGAGGTGAATGTGGGGATGTGGGGTGTGGGACCAAGACAATATCCTAGCAGAGGGTGGTGACCCATGGGTGTTGTAAACACTCCCATAAATATATATATATATATATTTTTTTTTTCCAACAATGTTCTCCACAGCATTCTACTTATGGTAAAAGTACAACTTTGGTGAAGACACTTGCAGTGGTTCTCAACCTTCCTAATGCTGTGACCCTTTAATATAGTTCCCCATGTTGTGGTGACCCCCAACCATAATGGAAAAGAAAAAAAGTGGAATCAATCCGAGTAGTCTGAGGCCATTTTGCATTATGGGGCAAAACACCCCATAATGGTTGGGGGTCGCCACAACATGGGGAACTGTATTAAAGGGTTGAGGCATTAGGAAGGTTGAGAACCACTGCCTAGGGGATGAGGGTTGGTAGTGACCAGCGTCCCAGTTCTCTGGTGGCTCTGCCTCATTTAACATGGCTAGCATGATTTGGTAATTTCTCTAATAAGGAAGAGTTTGTATTGCTTCCCTATTTAAGTTATTGGCTGGACATGTCCCATGTGAAGGAGGTGGCATTCAGATATTATGATCTTGACAGGTGTGCACATTTGGGTGCTGTCTGGCCCTGCTGCTGGTCAGCTGGAATGGTGAAAGGCTCATGGCTATACCAGTCATCAAGAGCCTCAAGTGTGAGGTGATGTCCACTCTGGGCTGTGCCCTCCACAGTACCTCATCATCAGACTTATTTTCTCATGACTGTTTAGATTCACAACAAATATTTTGATTCTTTTCCAAAGGATATAAATGACTATAGGATTGTTTTAAGATGCTTGCTGAATGTTAAAAGCATGGATGGATGGGGTCGTTCTTGTACCAGCTGCTTTCACCATTAAAGAGTGCAGAGGAGACCCTAGCCTCTTACTTGATTGTTGAGAGTGAATGCAATGCTGAGGAGGCCAGAGAGAAAGAAAAATTGCCTGACTTCTCCATTGAATGATTTGAATTGTAGCAATGTGGGGCTTCTGTTTTTTTCATGCAGTTATCAGTCTCTGCTTTATTCAAGTGTTTGTCATCATTACCTCTTGTGGATTAAATTCCTTTGCAGAACTACTGGTCTGGTGCCTTGTAACAGTAATTGTTTTTTGTTTTTTGTTTTTTTTGAGACAGAGCCTCAAGCTGTCACCCTGGATAGAGTGCCATGGCATCATAGCTCACAGTAACCTCCAATTCCTGGGCTCAAGCAAGTCTCTTGCCTCTGCCTCCCAAGTAGCTGGGATAGCAGGCGCCCGCCACAACGCCGGGCCATTTTTTGGTTGCAGTTGTCATTGTTGTTTGGCAGGTACAGGCTAGATTCGAACCCGCCAGCTCAGGTGTACATGGTTGGCACCTTAGCCCGTTGAGCCACAGGCACCGAGCCTGTAACAGTAATTGTTACTCAGACATTTGTTTCCTGCCTTTAACTGAGAAGGTCTAATGTTTATAATCCTCAATTTCTCATGCAGAAACCTTTTTAGTTTCTATCTTTCAAAATTAGGAGCAGCTTATCTGCTTCTGTCTTTGAAGTTTTATAAACTGCATCAAACCATAGTACTTTTTAGTCTCCAGTTTCTCAAAACCTTTATGTTTTTCTGAAAACTACCTCTAACATTTAAAAATCTTTCCTTTCCCCTAGGTCACTTTGACCTTTTGTGGGTAGCGTGGAATTCACACAGATATTTCTTCTCAGTGTAAGCATCAGCATGTCTGAAACCTATATTTGCACATCTATGAGATCATATTTTTGATGGATAGTGAAAAAATAGCATACAGTAAATAGAAAATATAACAGTAGAATATATTTCTTTGAACACAATAACAGGTTTTTTTTTTAAACATGCAACATGCTGCAACTTTGAAGGCAGTACTCTAGATGAAAATGCAGATTTAGAAAAAATTAAAACATCAATTGATGTCCATTAAGGAAATTTAGAAAATGCAGAACTCTATAGAGGAAAAAGTTACCTATAACTCCATAAAGATCGTTATTAATTAACATTTTGGCATATTATAGTGCCTGAGTAGAGATAAATTTTTATATTTTGTTTTACCTGTAACATTTTAGCAAAATTATTTCTGTATATTACTACAAATTCTTATAAATATTTGAAAATACAGGGCGGTGCCTATGGCTGAGTGAGTAGGGCACCGGCCCCATACACCGAGGGTGGTGGGTTTGAACCCAGCCCTGGCCAAACTGCAATACAGACAGTCTTATGAACGAGATAGGTTCTGTATGTTTGTTCTTAAGTTCAATTTGTATGTAAATTGAAACAGGTATGTTTACCTGTTACCTACAATAGTCCTTGTTCATAAGTGTGAGTTGTATGTCAGTAGGAGTTTGTAACATGGCCACCACCTATAATCCTTAATGTCCAATTAGGTGGATGACTGGCTTAACCACTGCCATATGTGTGTGTGTATTCTCGCTTTGATTCCTATTGACAGTGAATTTGTTTCTGTGCTTTACCCTCCCCACCATTTTGTGTGTGTGTGTGTGTGTGTCTCTGACACTTGTATATATTTCTTAGGGAATGTTTTCAGAAGTAGAATTGTTTGGAAGAAGAATAGGAATAAATTTAGTCTATTGATACATATCACTAGATTGCTTTCCCAAGGACTGTACCCATTTATCTCTGATGGCAAAAGCATGCTTTTCAGCTATTCGTTTGCTTTTGTTCCTGAGAAAGGTTTGGTAGGCTTAGTTAAAGTTTGTCTATGGCTCATGGTGGGGCTCTGACCTCCTGCCTGATTTCTGGCAATGGGAAGGTTATGTGTCCACACTGAATGCTTCTTTGCTCTTCTTCCTTTGCAGATCCCGACCTTGATTGACCGAATGCTTGTGTCATCTAACACGAAGACAGGGGCTGCAGGAGCTGAGGCCTTGTCTCTTCTACTGAAGAGGCCGTGGGACCCTGCTGTGGGGGTGCTTTCCCATAATAAACCAGTAAGTTGGGTGGCTCAGGACTTAACTGTGGCATGTGAAATTTTTAGATTCAAGCCATAGAACCCTGGTAAGAGGATGATAAATGGCTTTGACTTTTTCATTAATAACTTGTTTTGTGTTTAACTATGGTTTCATTAAGCAAAGGAGCATTGGTTGGGATGAGAACAGTATTGAGATACTTGGGATTTCATGGAAGAACACCTCTCACTGTATTTTGGGTGGGATTCTTTCTCCTTAGAGTAAACTCCCTGGTTCTCCTTTGATTCTCATCGCCTCCTCTGGCCCCTCCAGCTCCGTGTTTCCCACCTCACGCCGTCACCGCTTCTGGCAGTCTCAGCTCTCCTGTTTAGGCAAGGTATGTGTGGAGACAAGAGGAACTCTCTTGTGGGCAGGAATATAATCTCAGAGAATTGAGGAAAGGAACATGCAGGAAGGGTTCAGAATGGATGACCTAAATGTGGAGCATCTCCTAACCCTTCATTTATATGGAGTTCCAAGGTTGAAATTTATTTAGAGTAGGTTGAGCAAAATTGAGAGAAGATTTGAAACTTAACCTCTGCTGGCATGGATGCCACTTGTTTTTTTCAGGTTATTCCTGTAGCCACTCATTTGCTGAACAATGGCAGTGGGGTAGGAGTTCTGCAGTGTCTTGAGCATATGATTGGGGCAGTCAGAAGCAAAGTGCTAGAGGTAAGAATGCCCCTATTTCAGTTCATTGTGGCTCACCTGGCATTTGATGTTGTTCCACACCCATCTGTATCTGTGGTTTTCTATCTTACTGTTTTCTTTTTCTTCCCACAAAGATTCACAGCCATTTCCCACACAAGCCCATTGTCTTGATTGGCTGGAACACAGGAGCTTTGGTGGCCTGTCATGTAAGTAATTTCTCTCTTATTTAGAAATCTTGAGGAATTGGAGTTTTTTCTGGGTTAGAATACTGGTACTAATGATTGCAACTTTTGAGTCTTTTACTATGTTTCAGGCATTGTGCTAGATGCTTTACATAATTGCATTTCATATTGTAGAAGACAGACTTTTTAAAAAACCTTTATTTTGTGGCTCAGCGCCTATAGCTTAAACGGCTAGGGTGCCAGCCACATACACTGGAACTGGCGGGTTCAAATCCAGCCCAGGCCCACCAAAGAACAATGACAACTACAACCGAAAAATAGCGGGTGTTATGGCAGGCACCTGTAGTCCCAGCTATTTGGGAGGCTAAGGCAAGAGAATCGCTTAAGCCAAAGAGTTGGAGGTTGCTATGAGCTATGATGTCACGGCACTCTATCCAGGGCGACAGCTTGATACTCTGTCTCAAAAAAAAAAAAAAAAAAATAGAAAACCTTTATTGCAGAAAATATTAAGCAGAAACAAAATCAGGTATAATGTAATAAACTAGCGTAATAAATCCCATGACCCCTCACCCAACTTTACCAGTATTCCCCTCACAGCTGTGTTTGTTTTCTTTTTTTTCTTTTTTTCTTTCTTTTTTTTTTTTTTTTTTTTTTGAGACAGAGCCTCAAGCTGTCACCCTGGATAGAGTGCTGTGACATCACAGCTCTCAGCAACCTCCAATTCCTGGGCTCAAGTGAGTCTCCTGCCTCTGTCTCCCAAGTAGCTGGGACTACAGGCGCCCGCCACAACGCCGGCCATTTTTTGGTTGCAGCCGTCATTGTTGTTTGGCGGGCCCAGGCTGGATTTGAACCTGCCAGCTCAGGTGTACGTGGCTGGCGCCTTAGCCCGTTGAGCCACAGGCGCCGAGCCAGCTGTGTTTGTTTTCATCTTAGCCCTGCTTACTCTTTCTACCCTAAATTATTTTTACGAATGTCCCAAATGTTACAGCATTTCATTTAAAGAGCATGTGTCTATAAATGACACATAATTCATTTAGAGAGCATGCATTTAAAAAAAAAAAAAAAGATTTCTTTTTTTCTCTAAACACAAGTACCATACCATTCTCCCATCTAAAAACATTAACAATAATTCTAGCAGGCAAAAATTAATAGCTCTGGAATTTAATGTTATGTTCATGTTTAGTACCCTCCTAAGACATCAAGGAACCTTTTCTTTCCTTTTTTTTTTTTTTGAGACAGAGCCTCAAGTTGTCGCCCTGGGTAGAGTGCTGTGGCATCACAGCTCACAGCAACCTCCAACTGTTGGGCTCAAGCGAGTCTCTTGCCTCTGCCTCCCAAGTAGCTGGGACTACAGACGCCCACCACAGTGCCCGGCTATTTTTTTGGTTGCAGCCATCATCATTGTTGTTTGGTGGGCTAGATTTGAACCCACCAGCTCAGGTGTATGTGGCTGGCGCCTTGGCTGCTTGAGCCACAGGCACTGAGTCGAACCTGTTCTTTCTTATTTTACATACATTTATATGTTTGTCGATTTATTAAAATGTCGCTGACATATCCAAAGCCCTACTTATGCTTCATGCATTCTAATCAAGTATCATATCTAGGGCCATGAGAGGTTCCTGCTCCCAGGGATGGTGGAACTCAGTCAGCAACTACTCCAAGAAATTGGGGATGTCTGGGAGCCATTCATTAAATTCTTTTTTTTTTTTTTTTAGGTTGTACTCTTACTGCACATTTTTTTTTTTTTTTAATTTTTGTAAGACAGAATTTATGCACAGAAAAGAAAGAAAAGAATACAGAAAACATTAAGGCCATCTGTTAGAGGGAGAAAATTCTAGTGGCGAGAGAGAAGCTCTCTCCGTTTCTCTCCCGTCCTTTCCCCATCTCCTCCTTTAGGACTTTAGTCTCAGGGTATATATAGGTGTATAGTTCCTTGGCCAGGAAACGAATGAATACAGTCCCTTCCGCCGGGGGCAAGGTGAATGAATGTATCAATGAATGGATACAAGATACAGTCCATTCATGGAATTGAGGCCTAGGAAATTCACAAGAAATTGACCTAGGCATAAGAAATGGGGGTTCCACATTTAGTCCTAAGTGTAAAGTGAAGGAGACACCAAGGCACAGGTGTCTCCTCAGCAGTTGTCCAGCCTTTTTGGC
>CAUYON010007824.1:0-41182 GCA_963573935.1 Arctocebus calabarensis | reverse complement strand
CTCAAGCTGTCACCCTGGGTAGAGTGCTGTGGCATCACAGCTCACAGCAACCTCCAATTCCTGGGCTCAAGCAAGTCTCCTGCCTCTGCCTCCCAAGTAGCTGGGACTACAGGCGCCCGCCACAATGCCCGGCCATTTTTTGTTTGCAGCCATCATTGTTGTTTGGTGGCCCGGGCTGGACTCGAACCCGCCAGCTCAGTTGTACGTGGCTGGCGCCTTAGCCCAGTGAGCCACAGGCGCCGAGCCTATGCACATTTTTATTATGGAATAAACCCATTTCTTCAGTGTGCTGAAACCTATTGCTGGGGGGAACTGCCACCAGTACAAGGCACTGCCAGGTCAGGGGGAGGACAGCACAGGGCTGACAATGCCCCTTGATGGGTACATTCATGTTTAAGGAGAGATGGCCCCAAAACCTGAGGCCAAGCTTGTGGGATAAAAAGAGTGAATGAAGTATCAGGAAATAAGGATTTGGGTACGAGGATGTCCTCATCCAACAATTGAATAGACATAAGTGGGGAAAGGGAAAAGTGAGGGAAGAAGAAACTATTAGTGTGAATTAGTGGGAAAAGGACTTGCTTCTTCCTGACATTCAGCTCAGCTGACTTCTGTTGGTCACAGCCTAGGCCTGAACGGTTCGTCCATGAAATTTAGAATTTCTGTCATTTTTCTATGGACAGAGGAATGAAGACTCAGAAGGCTAATCTGAAATATTCTCAAAGATGAGCTCGGATATATGTGCGCGTTCCGATGTTGCAAAGATTGGTTTGTTATTAATAAAGGTGGAGGAGAAGCTGACATGTCAATTCTCACCAAGTTAAGAAGCTGGGAGACAGGGAACATGTAAATTGTCAGAAAGAAGAACTCACGAAAGGAAAGCTGATGGCGCCCTATAAATAACAGTAAGATAACCTGAAGCTCGATGGAGATTCTGAAAGCTCTTTATCATGCCGGGTGTGGTAGACCTTAAGTCATTTCTCTGATTACAGCTCAGAGCCAGGTGTTAGATTTTTAAATTCCCTGTGAACTGTTGTTTTTGCAAGCAAATTGTGCCTGTCAGGGTGTCCTGAAATAATTAGCATGGCCAGCCTGAAAGACAACATATTGAAAGCAATAGTTCATCTCATCAGTGACATTTAGTTTATGAAGAAGCGAATTACCCTACGTGGATATTGGAGAAAACGTTTATGCTAGCCATACCTGGTGGCACCAGATGGCTATTTTTTCCATGTCTAATTAACAACCTAAAATAGCCTGCTTGATACATTTCCTCGATGGGGAAGCAGTCCAAAGCCTGGCTGAATTGCTGTGATGGTTTCCTGTTCCTGGTGGTCTGTTTCTAATAACCTACACAATAATGGGATAGAATCATAATTTAAAATCTGTCAGAGGTTTGGGCATCCTGGAATGAGACCAAGACAAACTTAGAAAAACGCGGAAGTGGCTGCTTGAATATTTCTCTACTGCCATTCCCCTATACCAGGAAGCAAAAATAACGACTGACTGTTATAGAGGCTTAGCGAGTGTTTATAGCAATGAGTCTCAAACTTTGCTGCACACCAGAGAACCTCCTGGAGAACTTCGAGAAACATACAAGGGCCAAGTTGCAGTCTCTACAAATTAACCCAGAAGTTAGGCTGCGGCTAAGGCATCAGGACATTCAAATATTTCCCAAGTAGTTTTTATACACAGCTGTAAAATAAGACATGATGTAACGAATGCTAGCGAGGCTAGTGAGAAATACCCATCTACTGTAGGAGTCCTTCAGATAGATGGGCTATGGCAAAGACATTTTTGGCAGGGAATAGGGAAAATGTTACTGGCAGAGAAAACAACATTAGCAAAAACAGATAGATGGGAAAGCATGTAGTGGGGCAGTGCAAAGTTCTTTTCGGCTGTACACTGGAGGCATGAAGAGATAGTAAGAGAGCGTGTCAGAGTGTCAGATACGCTGCAGGGGGACCTGGATGTCAGGAGAAAATCTCACATGCTGTTTCATAGGTAAAAATAATCATTGAAGAAAGAAGAGATTTTTTTTATTGTTTTTTGTATTTTTCCTTTTTTTTATTTGTTTGTTTGTTTGTTTTTTTGTTTTTGGCCGGTTCAGGTTTGAACCTGCCACCTCTGGCATATGGGGCCTGCCCCCTACTCACTGAGCCACAGGCACCGCCCCTTCCTTTTTTTTTTTTTTAAAGAAACAGAACAAGAAACATTAAAAAGTAATCTGGGAGAAAGAAAATAGAAAGAGTAAAGCTGTGTTGCTTTAAAACTTATGTTGCTGGGCATTTGGGCTTCTTCCACGACTTAGCAATTATGAATTGGGCTGCAATAAACATTCCGGAACAAATATCTTTATTATGATGTATTTTTTTTCTGTTTCTTTATAGCAAACTTGTATTCATCCTTTAAAATCTACTGCAAATGTTAAACATCCTCTATGAATCTTTCCTCCGTGCTTCCTGGGGTAGGGGTTTTTGGAAGAGTTTTATGTGTTTGGTAAGTATGTCACAATCAGCAGAGAAGCTTGTAACACCAAGCAAATGTGTCTGAGAACTATGGTCCAGGTTGGCTTTGGGTTTCTCCTTTACTCACCCTTCTCTGTAAGTATTTTCAAAAATTTAATCGACTACTTTTTCATCTACACTGGTAGATTATGTACTTCTTGAGAGTCACAGTTCAGTGAATGCATTGGTATCCTTTCTTTTCTTTTTTTTTTTTTTTGAGACAGGGCCTCAAGCTGTCACCCTGGATAGAGTACTGTGGCATCCACAGCTCACAGCAACCTCCAATTCCTGGGCTCAAGCGAGTCTCTTGCCTCCGCCTCCCAAGTAGCTGGGACTACAGGCGTCCAACACAACGCCCATCCATTTTTTGGTTGCAGCCGGCATTCTTGTTTGGCGGGCCCGGGCTGGATTCGAACCTTCTAGCTCAGGTGTACGTGGCTGGCGCGTTAGCCCATTGAGCCACAGGCGCCGAGCCATTGGTATCCTTTCTAACCTACGCATGGCATTCTAGACACACTAGAAAAGGATCTTGCCCACAGAAATAGGGCAAAATCCTTCTGGTATGCTTTCTTAGTCTTCTCTCACTAGTGTTAAAGTAATTATCATGAGTTTACCATACTACAAGGCCAGCAGACAAAAACAGCAGACATCATTAAGGATGATGGTAAGTTTGACTTTAAAATGCTGAAGTGAGTAGTTGCCTTTTGGGGTCTCTAGTGTTGATAAGATTGACTAGATAAAACGCTGAAGTGAGAGATTGTCTTCTCGGTTTTCAAATTACACTTTTCTTCCTCTCTGGTCCTAATTAATTGTTTAAAACTTGTTTCCCTTCCTCATTTTATTAGCTTCCCACCCGATTCTTACCTTTTCTTCCTTCATACTCTTCTTTCTTGAGCCCGTGTCCCTCCATTTTCCCCCTTTGCAGGCTATTTTCCTAAGGATCCTCAGGACTACTTTTTTTTGGCACTCACTATGTGGCAGACTGTTCTGCACCGAGGTAGCCAAGTCAACAGGGTCAGCAAAGGCACTTCAGAATCAGGGTGAGGGACTTAACCTCATCCCAATTTTTATTGACACACAGGAAGGGACATTGACACGCAAAAGCAAAACAAACAAAAAAATACATTCATTTGTGTTCTAGGTAGTAAGGAGTTCCAAGTTCCCACCCCTTCTCGAGTCAAGAGGAGGGGTTTCTAAGACGAGGTTAGGGCAAGATGGAGACTTCTGTTTAAAGTTGCAGATTTCTCAAATTGCAACCCATAAATTATCTAATCCAGGCAGAGGACAGACTGGGGACAAGACAACGGGACATGTGTCTACCTGGACAACTGTTCCATATTCTCTCTCTCTCCCTCCTCCTCCCCCTCCCTTTCCTCTTTCTTTAGGTGAGGCCGGTAGAAATCAAGAAGAGCTGAAACAGATGCCAGATGCCAGGTCAGTACCCGGCAAAGACTCGTGCGGAGGACGCACAATGAAGAGAACTGAGGGACTGCACCCTAGATGAGGTAGAGGAGGCCCAGGCCGGCAAACGGCCACGCAGGCAGGCTGAGGGCTCGGTAGTGGCCGCCCGGGACCTCTCGGGACCCGGCCTCCAGCGCCAGGCTAAGGCGCCGGGGTGGGACCGAGAAGGCGGGGCCCCGCCAGACGGGAGGGATGATCGACACTGCATCTTTCCAATCGCATTCCTCAAAGGGCGTCGGGTAGGCCAATGAGCGGGCAACTGGGGCGGGCGCAGGGCGGAGGCTGAGTGGAGGGCTGGAGAGCCGCAGCTGGGGCCGGGAGTGGGGACCGCGGCGTGGAGGTGCTACCGGGCGCCAGGGACTGCGAGCTCCGAGCCCCCTACCTTAGAGAGCCAACCTCAGTGGGGGCCAGGGCCCAGGGCGTGGCGGCGCCAGCGGCGGCGGCAGCGGGAGAACGATGGCAGCGCCCGCCGGAGTCGGGGCAGCGATCGCAGCCTCAGACCGCAGGCGCTGGCTGTGGTCCGTGCTGGCGGCGGCGCTTGGGCTCTGTGAGTGATGCTGGGGCCGGGGCCCGGGCGGGGGGTTCCCGGCCCGGCACACGCCCCTCGCGGCGGTCGCGGGCCTGGCGCGTGCTTAGGGCGCCGAGGTGGGGAATGGGCGCGGGCCTGCGCGCGGTGGGGCGGAGAGGACCCAGCCCGTGGGGAGCGCGGGGCCCCAGCCACTGTCCGGGAGGCGCAGAGCCTTTATTCTCCTTCCTGGATTCTTGAAAGTGGAAGAGGAGGAAGGAGGGGAGAGCTCTCTACCTTTCTCTTTCCTGGGGGGCTGACCCGGGGAGCGGCCCGGCGGGCGGCTGCATCACACCGCGCGGCGTCCCCTGCCACACCTCATGGTGACTGTATCGCCCAGGCCTTCCTGGGATTCTGAACCAGGAACCTGGGTTCTGGCGCTCTCCACCTTGGGGAGGTGGTGGAAGATTGCAGGTTTTTCATATGTTCAGCCTTTGTTGGGTTGTTTTCTGTTTTAAGCCAGTGTTTTGTTTCTACCTTGAAAGTTCTATTTCCACTGCTCTCAAATCCATTTTTAAACCTCCATGATAGAGGAGTCTTGAAATTTCATGTCCCTCTTCCCTGTGGTCTGTAGAGTACCAAGAAAACGTTTGTTACTACTGGGTTAGGATGTGAAGACATAGGAATACCAGTGAGATGACCTGGCTTTAAAAGAATTTGATCAAATCCATAATAATTCCAGACATAGCCACCGTAATTTAACAAGGCACAGAGCACTGAAAAGCATAATTCTCCTAACGAAAAAAATCTCTTACCAAATTTCATGGCTCAGCTTAAAGTAAACCTCCAGCTCGATTTAAGTGAATTGTTTGTGAACATCTGAGGTTAGTGTCCGCCACAGGACTTTTTTTGTGTGTTGCTGTTCAAAGCAAAGTACTTATTGCAGTCTCAGAATTTGGTTAACTAATAGCTATAAAGAGAGCCAGCTGCTAAGAAACCATTGTAGGTATTTTCATTTCTTTTGTTTTCAAAATGTCGGTTATATCACAGAGTTTACTCAGTAATTTCTTTCATAGAAAAGTTCTGAAGGTGATCTTTGGAACCAGGAAAAATAGGTAAAGTTTTGTTGGATCACCAATTATTCCATTTAACCAATGATTCCAGGGGCTGTAAAATACAAATGTAGAAGTCCTCCCATCCTCCAGAGGTTAACAGATGAAAACACACTTTTTATATGTGACATAATCTATTCTCTAATAATGTCTCTTCTGAAAAAAAGGTAAAAGATTTGTGTTTTTGTTTTTGTTTTTTTTTTTGGCTGTTAGTGGAATTTGTGTTTAATCGCATTAGTAGAAAATAGCCTAAAACCACGGTTTATCCAAAATCATATGTGTTCAGAAAACTATTATTCGAGAGAAGTCATTCATTGCTATGGAAGACAAACGGTGATCTTAATTAAACTCAGGGTATAAGAGAACTGGAAAACTAAAAATTAATGAAAAGATCACAGAGTAATAGCTACATATACACATACTTTGCACATCCTTTTTCAGTAAGGGAGACAAATGCTGATGTGTGAAAGATAGAAGCTAATTTTATTGGTTAATTTTAGAAAATTATTAAATATATCTTCTCACCAAGTCACCTTTTCCTGGTCACAGATACTGCACACGTTTTACAGAAAAGTGTAAGTTTGAGCCAGACTGTTATTTAGCAAACATTTACTAAGCACCTTTTATGTGTTAAATGCCAAACTATTCTAGGAAGGACAGTCCTCTTCCTCAAGTAATTTACAATTGAATGGGAGAAACACAGTGCAATAAATATTTTATAAGAAGTTTCTTCTTCTTTTTCTTTTTCTTCTTCTTCTTCTATTTGAGCTGGAGTCTCAGTGTGTTGCTCAAGCTAAACTCTCAAACTCCTGGGATGGAGGGATCCTCCTGCCTCGGCCTCCTAAGACTACAGGTGCTGCCACAACGCCCAGCCATCTTTTTTTATGTTAATTTTTTATTTTTTTTGGGGGGGGGAGAGGGGAACAGTCTCACTCTGTTGCCTCAGGCTAAAGTGACATGGCCTCAGCCTAGCTCACAGCAACCTCAAACTCCTGGGCTTAAGCAGCCCTCCTGTCTCAGCCTTTGCAGTAGCTGGGACTACAGGCACTGGCTGTCACTCTAGTCTGATTTTTCTCTTTTTAAGTAGAGCCAGGATCTTGCTTTGCTGGGCCTCATCTGGAACCCCTGAGCTGAAAACATACTCCCGTATTAGCCTCCCAGAATGCTAGGATTGAAGGTGTGAACCACCATTCCTGCCTCCCAAGCAGAAGCCTTTAAAGATAATTTTTTGGTTTTTTTTTTTTAAGAGACAGGACCTCCCTCTGTCACCCAGCCTGGAGTGCAGTGGTACCAGGGTAGCTCACTTTAAGCTCCTGGGCTTCAAGGATCCTCTTGCCTCAGCCTCCCAAGTAGCTAAGACTACAGGCACCTGCCACCACACTAGGCCTAGATAAAGAAACCTTTTGTATTCTGTAAGAGCTTGAAGAAGGGTCATCTCAGACCAAGCTGACAATACTGTAGGGAGGGATGTTTAAACTGAGTAGGCAATGGGGGAGGAAACAGTACACAGAGAGCTGTGAAAGAACCTATTGGCAGTTCCTGGTGGTGAGAAGTTGGAGTGTATAGGGAGATGGGAGTTGAAGCAGGAGAGCCAGCCAGAGGCATCAACTTACAAAGAGCCTTGTCTGCCACACTTAAATTCAATGAAGGATTTCTCTGTCTATTGAGATGTGAAGGATGTGTTAGAGAGGCTAAAAGCCAGAGAAACCAGAAGGCTATTATAAAATAATCCAGGGGAGAATGATGAAGACCTGAATTATAGCAGCTAGCTATGAAGAGGACAATTCATGAGCTAGTTAGAAATAAATGTGATACCATTAAGTTGAGTTTATGTTAAAAAAGAAAGAAAGTAAATTTGGCAGGGCTGGAAAATTAATTTGATGTGGGCTTGAAAGAGGAGGTGGATAAATTAATTAAAAGGTTTTCAACTTGGGGAGCTGGACATAATTTTGGAAGGTGAGGCTTTTGACAGGTGAGAGATAGGGGTATTGGGGGAAAGAAGATGATGGAGGTGCTTGTGGATTTGTTGAGTTGAGATGCTGGTGAAACATCCAAATGGAGATGAGCAGAAGACATTTGGACAGATGGTTCTGAAGGTAAGAAAGTTCTGGTTAGAAATTCAGATTTGGAAAATTTTGTGTGGCTAATAGTTAGAAGACTAGATTGCTTGAATGAGGTCATCAAAGGAAAATATATTGAAGGACGTATCACAGGGCCAAAGACAGAGTTGTGTGGTTTATGGAACCTGAGAAAGCAGCTGGATGAGTGAGAAAAACTGAGGGAGTTTGGTATTTTAGAAACCAAGAGGGAATGAAGTTGGTTTTTTGTTTTGTTTCGTTTTAAAAGGATAAGGCCTCACTGTGTCTCACAGGCGACATCATAGCTTACTGCAGCTTTGAACTCCTGGGCTCGGACAATACTCCTGCCTCAGCCTTCCAAGTAGCTGTGACTAACAGGCGTGCACCATCATCCCCAGCCAATTTTTCTATTTTTTCTTTTTTTTTTGCAGAGATGAGGGCCTTGTTATGTTGCCCAGACTGGTCTCTAACTCCCAAAGTGCTGGGATTACAAGCATGAGCCACCGTGCCTGGCCAAAGTGAAGTTTTAAGGAAAATGAAGTGATTTATATGGTCAGATGAAGAAAGATGTCCTAAGGATTCACTGAATTTAGCAATTGAAATATCTTGGTAACCCTGTAGGAATGAGTTCATGGAGACTAACTCTCGCTCATTTGTACCTCCCATTTCAGTAATGGCAGCAGCATACATCTAATTGTTCATCCCAGAAACCTAAGGTCCTTCCTTGGTTCTTCTTTCTCCTTCATCCCCCCATATGCAATCAGTTCCCCTATCCCTAAAATGGGGAATTGACTGTTTTTTCCCTATCTCCACTTCTAGCCTTTTAGTCAAAGTCACTCTCATTTTTTGGCTATATTTACTGAAATAGCCTCCAAGCTGGTCTCCCTATTTCTTCCTCTTGGTTCTTTTTCATTCTTTCTTCATACAACTGCAAGTGTGATTTTGCTAAAATGCAGATCAGATCATGTTGCGTTCTTGTTTGAAGTCCTTAATTGGCTTCCCATTGTACTTGGAATAAAAGCTGAACTTTTCTGCATGGCTCTATGACTTCACCTTGTGCCACTTGCCCCCTTACTCACATTCAGGCCACAGTGCCATCTTTCTGCTTTTTGACACTTACTCCCACCTCAGGCCTTTTGCACTTGCTGTTCCCGTATGTTATTTCCCTAGAACTGTCCAGGGGCGCTGCCTCCTTTCTGTCACCAGGCCTTAATATAAATAAATGTCACTTCTTCAGAGAGCCTTCTCCCACTACCCTATTACCATTTGCTGGGCCTTTGTTTGTATTGTAATTTCTATTTGGTTTTTCTTCTCTTTTTTTCCTCCATTAGAATCAAGGACACAGATAGCATCTGTCTTATTTATAGAAGTATCCCTAGTGCTTAGCATAGTGGGTATGCTAATAAAGATTTATTCAATGGCAATGAGGCATAGACATGTCTTGACAATAGTTTTAATATTTAGTATGGCACACAGTAGATACTCAAATGTTTGTTGAAAGGATATTTTTTTTCTAAGTGTGATTTTGTACATTATCTGATTGCTTTTCATTATTAGTTTTCTCAGCCTTTTATTTATTAACTAGTTAATAAATAGTAAGATAGAAACTTAGTCTTTTAAAAATGTGTGTGTATAAATATATATATATACATATATTTATTCTACCACTTGTCTTTACCTCAACTCCAGCATATTCCCTAGGCTCAGATGCTGCCACAAGAACAAATAAAGGCAAATATTAAGTTAAAGACAGCTATATGTGAAAGTACATAAAATGTAAATTAGTATTTTACAAAGTCTTTATTCATTTACTCAACTAAATGAACACCCACTGGGCACCATGCACTACTTTATGTATGAGGATTCCACAGGGAGCCTAGCTTCTAGTGACAGGTGACAGACTGGAAACAACTACTCAAATAACACCAAAGGACAGATTGAATTCCTGACACAGTCACCCCTTTTAAGAAAATATGATTTTATTTACTATGAAAATTTGCAGTAATTTAAAAATGGAGACTCTTGATTGCATTACAGAATAGATACTTTATTTACAAAGGGTATATTGTAGGGTTGGTTTGTTTTGTTTTTGTTTTGGAGACAGGGTCTGGCTCTATGTAGTAGCATGATCATAGCTCACTGCAACCTTGAACTCCCAGGCTCAAATAGGTGATCTTCCTGCTTCAGCCTCCCACAATGCTGGCATTACAGGCGTGAGCCACCATAACCAGCATAGATTTCTTTAAAGGCTGATCTTTCCTACTGAATTTTTAAAATGCAATCTAATTAGGAAAACAGCTTTTCAGAAATATTGCTGCCTCCCCTCCATCTCATACGTACTATAATCTACCTACTAAATATTTCTCACATTCCTTTCCATCCACGCTAGAGGCTAATTTAGTTTAGCCACAGTCACATTTCTGATGTGATTATAATCTACTAACTGGAGCCCACGAGTGTTTGTATTTAGGTTGTATCTTTTATCTGAGAATTTGAATTCTTCATGTAGGACACGTATCTCACATGTAACTCAACCTCGGAAAGATTTTAATCTTGCTCTCTGAGATCACCCATGTCATTTTAAAAGTCAGAGTATAATGGTTTGCTGTGGTATATAATTATAGATCGGTTTAGTCTTTAGCTTCAATCAATGGTACTTTAATTATTAGAAGAACTGGAAGCATCTCCGGAGGTCTCAAGTACTGAGGTTTGATCCCTAAAGTTCGTGAGATATGAAGACTTTATATATCTTGAATAATATTCCTGTTTTCCTTTTCCACTTTTATTTTGCTAAGTTGTTTGACATTAGCAATGCCCTAGAGTCCAGACAAAAGTCCTTGGAATTTTGGCTGCTGTAAGAAAGCAAAGGTCAGTTGGCTTCCTGACCATAGTGCGTAAATTGAGAACTTGTAATCATCCTTTGGGACCATAATATCTTTGCCCTTAAACCTCTTTATTTATTCATTATCTTTTCGAATGCCTGCGGCTGCTGTAATTTTTTACCTGCCCTTTTTCCTTGGTCTCATTAAGCCTTCATGCAAGATGATTTTGTTGATTAATTCTCCTTCAGCAATTTATTTTTTCTTCCAAACTCAGTCTCTTTAGAAACTGATACTTTGTGATACCTCCAATCTATTGTCAAGGCATGTAGTCTGAATAGTTTCTAGCAATGATGATACATTATACCTACTACTTAGGTTTGACTGATAGAAGTTAGAAACACAGCCTGTCTTTGCTGATCCTATGTATTACAATAAGATTGCCCCATAGAATGGAATTGCTTAACCTTTGTTAGTGTTATGCTGCAGTCAACTGAAAAAACTTTGATGAACTTATAGTGAACATTTTCTACACTGAGACATTGATATTCTACTTTGGAATCTGAGGAGTCTATTATGTGCAATTTAAAATCATTTTAAAAGATGATTTTACCAAATTTAAGAAATGTGTTTTTTCCCAAACATTAGCAATCCAGTGGGAAGTTATGCAAATTTTACATAATTGTGTGCTTCCTCCAGAGGGTAACACTTGAAAACCTGAAAAGTGGCTTGGTGCCTGTGGCTCAAGGGCTAAGGCACCAGCCATGTACGCCTGAGCTGGCGGGTTCGAATCCAGCCCCGGCCAGCCAAATAACAATGACTGCTGCAACCAAAAAATGGCCGGGTGTTGTGGCAGGCACCCGAAGTCCCAGCTACTTGGGTGGCTGGAGGCAGGAGACTCGCTTGAGCCCAGGAATTGGAGGTTGCTGTGAGCTGTGATGCCACAGCACTCTATCCTGGGTGACAGCTTAAGGCTCTGTCTCAAAAAAAACAAACAAACAAAAAAAAAAACCTGAAGAGTTATAAGGTGCTATATTTTTGACTTAGCTTCAGTGAGAACTCACTGACCCTATGGCCAGATAGTATCATATAGTTACTCTCTAGGCAAGACCTGATGGTTGTGATTCCATTGGTAAGGATTAGGAAACACAGGTAAAGGACTCAAGTTCCTACCTGAAAAATGTAGCATTTGAAATATCATAACTGGCTAAGAGAGGCAGAGGAGAGAGGATCAGCAGTTAGGGAGAAATTTTGACTTCTCTCCCTCCCTTTCTCTCCTTCTGTCCTGTTTATTAGCCCTCCTAGAAGTTGGGACATAAAACTAGGTTCATGTTATACCTTTTGCTCTGTCCTCAAGCACTGAGTGCTTACTCTGTTGCAAGCCTCTGCTAAGCAATTTATGTACATTATCTCATTTCCTCCTCACAACTCTGTGCAATAAATTATGTTTTATTAATTTTTACAGATGAAGAAACAAAGTAAGGCTCAGAGAGGTTATATAATGTGTCTCAGGTCACATGATTAGTAGATGGCCAAGTTGAAGCTCCAAAGCATGTATTTACAAGCACTTTGCTTTATTACAGAATTTCTCCTTTAAAGTAACCATTTTTAAGAGGCTTCTGGAATGTCTTAAGTATTTACAGAGCAGCTTTTTAGCTGTTCTGGGGATCCAGGTTCCCCCCTCTTTGTGGTGATGTTGTTTGTGCCAAGATCCCTGGTGCTGCATCCTCACCAGTAGTGCAGAGTCTTTGTGCCACCAATGCCCTGACTGCCCCTGAGGGATTTTTATGGTATTGTTCTCGTAGGGTCTTCTCAATCTTTTTTTTTTTTTTTTTTTTTTTTGAGACAGAGCCTCAAGCTGTCACCCTGGATAGAGTGCTATGGCACCACAGCTCACAGCAACCTCCAATTCCTGGGCTCAAGCGATTCTCCTGCCTCTGCCTCCCAAGTAGCTGGGACTACAGGCACCCACCACAAACGCCCGGCTATTTTTCAGCTGTCATTGTTGTTTGGCGGGCTGGGGCTGGATTTGAACCCGCCAGCTCAGGTGTACGTGGCTGGCACCTTAGCCTGTTGAGCCACAGGCGCCAAGCCGGTTCTTCTCATTCTTACACTGTTTCTTCTGTCTAGGACATAAGCACGAAGTCATTTTACTGGGCCTCTGCTATCATAGTGGGCTCAGAACGGTTCTTTGCCCCTCCTCAAGAGGCATTACTTGTGGATCAAGCTACTGAGCCTTGACTTTCTTCCCTTGAGGTGAATCCTTCCCTGGAGGCTCCTGCCTCCTTTTGCAATTAGACTCCTGGTAGGTCTGCCCTCCAGGATGTCCAAACAGGCTCAGGGCGCCCAAACCAGAGACTCCTCACTTAACATCTTTTCCCCCCCATTGGCAGAGGTTTTGCAGCCTTGCTTCCGCAGGTAGGAAGCCTGGCACTTGTCTGTTAGCTAGCATGAATTTTGAGTCTTGATTATATTCAGCTACTAAGAATGTAATTCTTTTTTTTCTCCTGTAACTACAAGTTGAGAAGAACCCCAGTGAGGCTTGCTGAACCTTGTACACTAGAGAAATCAGTAAGTGGATTAATAATAAACAGGTGATGATAATTTATATCAGGTTCAGTGATTTGGATTTTGGACCATATTCCCTTCAGGTCTACCCTCACAACTGTTGCCAGAGGGATCTCTCCCATGGGCAGATTTACCTGTGCTCCATTTTGCTAAGATCCTCCCTCCCTCCCCTCCCCTAGGATATATTCAGGTCCCTAACTTGCCTCACACCTGCCCTCCTTATCTGCCATCCCCTTTCATGCACTTTATGGATTTTTTTGGGCAACATTTCTACATGGTATAATGTTTTATGTTTTTTTGATTTTTGTATATGGTATTTTCACTCTCTATTTATTACCCTTCTCCCTGTTTATGAAGGGCACTGTAATTCTCCACTACTTAACATACTGCCTGGAACAGAGTGGGTGTTAGTAAATATTGGATGAACTGTTGAATTGAACCCCAAGGGGGAAATGGCAAACATAAGGGCAGAAGAGTGAGTGAAAATAGGGAAGCAGGGCATCCCAAAACTTGGTTTCTAAAGATCAAGGAAGAGTCAGTCCTCAGCTTTGTAGTGCAAACACTGGGTTTGGTTGTGATATGGGTTTGGGGGGAAGCTGTCAAACCAAGCTCTCCAGGGCATGGTGTCCAGTAAGATCATAATGTCAGCTTATTAATTTACAAAGAACTTTATAAATGCTGGAAGGCTGGTATGCTTACATGAATTGGGTTCTTAGTGGATTTTCTCCTTGTGCCAAGATAGAACATCCTCACGAGATTATCCAGAGAATGTGGGATCAGCTGCATGGATGTTTATTGAATGACCGTGGTGGCTACAGTCATCAAACTGCAATAGCCTGAAACACTCCTTTCTCCACATTAGGAATAAAACCAACCATTGATGCATTGGACTGGTTAAGTCGCCCTTTTCACAGAACAGTCTGCGACATGCTGACCGTTACACTTTAGATTTAAAGTACAGCCGAGAAACCTTGACGGAACGTTACTTGGATCTTGAGAGTTTTTCTGAGAGAGAGCCTGTCATTTAGAGTAGATTGTCTCTAGGAGAACCAGTATTGTCCATTGAGTATTAAAATTTCTTGTTTCAAAATTCATTGCCCACCTTTTTCGGTTTAAGTAAACAATCAGGTCCATACCAGATTTCAAAGTGTTTAGTATACTAATGTTAAATTGAAAGAACATTGGATTTAGGCATCAAGAGTGTACAAAAATGAACCTGAGCACGGCAAATACTCATGTGTTCTAACAAATCCATAGCACAAAATAAAATGTCCATGTATCTACCTAACCCATTATTTCCTGATCTTCATTGCTGTAGTTTATATTCTTTCTACTATTTATAGCTAGGAATATATAAATTTTTTTTGTTTGTAAGTTTATTCTTTCTTGGAATATATAAATTTTTTTGTTTGTAAGTTTATTCTTTCTTGACTTTCCCCCTAAAGTTCAGAAAAGTGACTGAGCCAGGGAAGAAATTCAGTACATGTTTGTTTAATGTATCTATTGGTGGCATACAGAATGTTGTCATACTTTGTTAAAGTTTTTAGTTGAAAGTTTTTAAGTATTATGAAATTTTATTTTTTTTTAATTTTGTTTGTTTGTTTGTTTTTTGTTTTTATTTCAAGCTGGCTTTACTTTTCTTAGTTTCCTTGTTTTGTTTTGTTTTTTCCCATTGTCCTTCCTTGTAATGACTCGCTGGCCGGTTGCCTCCCAAGTAGCTGGGATTACAGGCACTCGCCACAATGCCTGGCGGTGTTCTTTCCTGGTGGTTGAGACCGCGTCTTTTCTCTGGCTCACTCATTATGCTGGTCTCCAACTGTGAGCACTAGAAATCCACCGCCCTCGGCCTCCCACAGCGCTGGGATTACAGACGTGAGCCACCACGCCTGGCCAGTATTATGAAATTTTAAAATAATTAAAGCTTTCTAGAATTCTTTTTTTTTTCTTTGAGACCCTGTCACCCAGATTAGAGTACAGTGGTCTCAGCATAGCTCACTAAAACCACAAACTCTTGGGCTCAAGTAATCCTTCTTCGCTAGCTGTCCAGATAGCCCGATACAGTTACACATCACCATGCCCAGCTGGCTAATTTTTTTTTTTTAATTAAAAATAAAATTTTAAATTAAAAATTTTTAATTTTTATTTTTCGTAGAGACAAGGTCTCGCTGTGTTGCTTAGGTTGGTCTTGAACTCCTGGCCTTAGGCGATCCTACTATCTGAGCCTCCCAAAGTGCCAGGATTACAAGTGTGAGCCACCAAGGGTAGCCTAGAATTCTAAGGAATAATTTACCTTATACAGATGTAGAAATTTGAGTTCTGAATTTTCTTATGATCCTGGCTTCCCATGCACTCTAAGCCCAAAAGAAGCTCCAGGGAGCCTGGAAAGCAGCCACATACGTGGGGAACACAGCCAGAGAACTTGTTTGTACCTCACTCTCAGTGTCTGGATTTGCCCCTTTATTAGTCATATCCTTGTTGACTTCAGTCACCTGCAGGAAGTTCAAGCCCTCCTAGTACATGCCACCTCTTGAGGAGTTGTTTCTTACTACTATAAATATCTAGGCTGGCCTCTTCACTCACTTTCTTACGTGCTCTGAACCTTGTCATTACCAGAAAATGTGTACCAACTCCAACATCTTACCCCACTCTTCAAGCACTATCTCCTCTTATAATTGCATTTCAAGGATTTCTGGAACTTATCTAGACTTTCATTCCCCTCCCCCCATATTTGCATTAGTCACTTCCTGGCTGTTCCCCTCTGGCCTGGAATCTGTAGTCCATTGTTATAATCATTCCTTTCCTAATACTCCTGACTTCTTCCCCCTTCTGTCCCGTCAAGGCACTCACCTGACAATCTCTCAACCCTGGGAAAACCCAACCTTCTCATTTTTTTTTGCTTTAATTATTGCCTCTCTTTAGATCATTCTTATGACAATACAAACATGCTCCAGAATTTCTAATCTTAAAAAACCTTCTCTTGGTTCCGTGATCCCTGTTAGCTACATCTCTGGGCTCTAGCCTTTCCCATGCTGCCTCTGCCCTCTCACCTCCCTCTGCATTGAGACCTCTCACGTCAGGATCTTCAGAGGACTCGAGGCCACCAAACCCTATTGTCCTCTGTAGTCCCCTTATGTGACCTCTTAGCCCTGCTTTCTTCTCTTGGCTTTACTGACAGCCCGGCCTCTGCTGTTCTTCCCTCACACTATCTGTTCCCTTTCAGTGCCTTCTTTCCTTCCCTAATCTCTACAGGTTGGTATCCCCCTAACTTAGGCCTGGCTTTCCTCTTTCTCTACATTATTCTCAGATATAAGCTTATAAAACCACCTATAGGCTGGTAACTTCCATAAGGTATAGAGAATCCAGACCTCTCTGAGCAGAAGACCTGCATATCCCGTTACCTACCTGACTCCACTCAGAAGTCTCAAAACCTCATAGACATCTTAAACTTAGTATTTCCAGAAATACAGGTTGCTTTCAATTCCTTCTCTCCAGTAAAATCTCCAGCTCGGTAAGTTCCATCATTTCTCCACTTGCTCAAGCTGGGAGTTACTCTTACTTCATCCCTTTCCTTCACTTCCATGTCCAGCCTATTATACCATCAAGAAGTCCTGCCTGCTGCCCATTTCTCTGTGTCATCTCCTCTGCAGTCTGGGTCACAGCTGCAGCGCATGGCTACAGTACTACTGTGCTCATGTCTTCACTCTTTCCCAGCGTCTGCCCATATTCCCCTCATTGCATTTGCCACGTAGCAGCAAGAACTGTTTTAATTCAGGTCATGTCACTTTATTCTTTAACACCCTGCAGTCTTTTTTTTTTTTTTTTGAGACAGAGCCTCAAGCTGTCACCCTGGATAGGGTGGGATGGCATCACAGCTTACAGAACCTCCAATTCCTGGGTTCAAGCAAGTCTCCTGCCTCTACCTTTCCCAAGTAGCTGGGACTACAGGTGTCCGCCACAATGCCTGGCCATTTTGTTTTTTTTTGGTTGCAGCCGTCACTGTTGTTTGGCAGGCCCTGGGCTGGATTCGAACCTGCCAGCTCAAGTGTACATGGCTGGTGCCTTAGCCCTTTGAGCCACAGGTGCCTAGCCAACACCCTGCAGTCTTATCAAACTGTTCTTATATTCTATACTATCACGAGCCTGGAATATAAATGTAAGTAAAAGAGTATATACCCTCATTGTAATATTATAGACAGGTACCTTAATAGTGTCTTTCAAATATAAACGATACTTGCCGGGGTGGCGCCTGTGGCTCAGTGAGTAGGGCACCTGCCCCATATACTGAGGGTAGTGGGTTCAAACCTGGCCCTGGACAAACTGCAACAAAAAAAATAGTTGGGTGTTGTGGCGGGCACCTGTAGTCCCAGCTACTTGGGAGGCTCAGGCAAGAGAATCACCTAAGCCCAAGAGCTGGAGGTTGCTATGAGCTGTGATGCCACAGCACTCTACCAAGGGCAACAAAGTGAGACTGTCTCCAACAAAACAAAACAAACAACAACAAAAAAAGATACTTGCCAACCTTTACAATAAATATATATGGGTTGCTTAAAGGAATTTCATAAGGAGTCCATAGTCTATCATTACTCTGCCATAGTCAGAATAGGAACCATAGTTTTACTGTGTTTGCTGTGATATAGAATTCTAACTGTGGCTCAGCACCTGTATGTAGCTCAGTGTTTAGGATGCCTGCCATATACACCAAGGCTGGCAGGTTTGAATCTGGCCTGGGCCTGCTAAACATTAATGACAACTACAAAAAAATAAATAAAACCTGGGCTTTCTGGCAGGCGCCTGTGGTTCCAGCTACTTGGGAGGCTGAGGCAAGAGAATCACCTAAGCCTAAGAGCTGAAGGTTGCTGTGAGCTATGATGCCACGGCACTCTACTGAGGGCGATGAAGAAACTCTCTCTAAAAAAAATAATAATAACAATTTTCTTTCTCAGTTTGTTTTTTTATACGAAGTCTGATGACACAGCCTCAGCTCACGTGAAGTCTTGCCTCCAGCTACATCCCCACTTCCCAAGGATGACTTTTTGGTCTAGTGCTCTTCGCCCCCTTGCTCTCCAGGCCTCATCCTATCTCCCCACCTTGCGATTACCACCCTTTTACTGAGGGAGCAACCAGGTTCCATCAGCAAGGGGGACCAGTGCTCTACCATTGTCCTTTGCCTCTCGGTACGGGTCTTAGCACGGGCTTGGCAGGAGATGTGAGGATCAGGTCAGGGCGTGCCCTGCAGTATCTCAGGCTGGGTAAGGTGGTGATCATTCTTGTCCCCTGGGTAGGCAGCATCATGGCATGTTTGGCAGACAATTTGGTAGGGACCCGTCATCCTCCCTATTCAGTTAGAGGCGTACCTTGGAGATAGTTGGGTTTGCTTCCAAACAACACAGTAAAGCAAATATTGCGGTAAAGCAAGTCATGTGATTTTTTTATGTTTCCCAGTCCATATAAAAGATGTCTGCTGTGCTATAGTCTGTTGAGTGTACGGTAGCATTATGTCTAAAAAAAGAATTTACACACCTTAATTAAAAAATACTTTTTTTTTTTTGTAGAGACAGAGTCTCACTTTATCGCCCTTGGTAGAGTACCGTGGCATCACACAGCTCATAGCAACCTCCAACTCCTGGACTTAGGCGATTCTCTTGCCTCAGCCTCCTGAGTAGCTGGGACTACAGGCGCCCCTCACAATGCCTGGCTATTTTTCTGTTTTGCAGTTCGGCTGAGGCTGGGTTTGAACCCGCTACCTTCGGTATATGGGGCCGGCACCCTACTCCATGAGCCACAGGCTTTATTGCTCAAAAAATGCTAGCAGTCATCTGTGCCTCCAGTGAGTCATAATCTTTTTGCTGGTACAGGGATTTGATGCTGATGGCTGGTAACTGATGCTGAAGGTTGGGGTGGCTGTGGCAGATACTTAAAAATAAGACAACAACGAAGTTATGCACATTGACTCTCCCAAAAGACTTCTCTGTAGCATGCGATGCTATTTGATATTTTACCCACAGTGAGACATTCAAAACTGATCCATCCTCTCAAACCCATTGCTACTTTACCAACGACGTTTACGTAATTTGGATACATAACAATCTAAATCTGAACAATGTCACAGCATCTTTACCATCTCAAGTAGATTCCATCTCAAGAAACTACTTTCTTTGCTCATCCATCAGAAAGAACTCCTCAGCCATTAAAGTTTTCTTAAGAGTACAGCAATTCAGTTACATTTTTAGGCTCCACTTGTAAGTATGTTCTCTTGCCTTTTCCACCACTCTACTGTTATTTCCTCCAGTGAAGTCTTAAAACCATCAGAGTCATCCATGAGGGCTAGAATCAGTTTCTTCCAAACTCTTGTTAATGTTGCTATTTTGACCTCTTCCCACGAATCACCAATGTTCTTGATGACTTCTGGAATGATGAATTCTTTCTAGAAGATTTTCAATTTATTTTGCCCAGATCTGTCAGAGGAGTCACTATCTATGCCAACTGTACCCTTACAAAATGTATTTCTTAAATAATAAGACTTAAAAGTCAAAATTACTCCTTGGGGCTTGGCACCTATAGCTCAGCGGCTAGGGCACCAGACACATACACCGGAGTTGGCGGGTCTGAACCCAGCCCAGGCCTGCCAAACAGCAATGACAACTACAACCAAAAAGTAGCTAGGCATTGTGGTGGGTGCCTGTAGTCCCAGCTACTTGAGAGGCTGAAGCAAGAGAATTGCTTAAGCCCAAGAGGTTGCTGTGAGCCGTGATGCCATGGCACTCTACCGAGGGCAGCATAGTGAGATTCTGTCTCAAAAAATAAAATAAAATAAATTACTCTGCGATCCATGGGCTTCAGAATGGATATTATATTAGCAGGCATGAAAACAATGTGAATCCACTTACACTATTTCCATTGGAGCTCTTGTGTGATGAGGTGCGTTGTCAATGGGCAGTAGTAATTTGAAAGGAAACTTTTCATTTTTTTATAGAGATAGGGTCTTGCTATGTAGCCCATGCTGGTCGTAGGAACTCCTCAGCCTCCCAAAGCACTGGGATTACAGGTGCAAGCCAGTACACTCAGCTTATAGTCCTCTTTAATATGGAGTCATTTATACTTCAGAAAAAATATCCATGCTTAGACCACAAGTTTATTTATTTATTTATTTTTATTGTTTGTGACTCATTGAGGGTACAAAGAATTAGGTTACACTGATTGCATTTGTTAAAGTCACTCTCATAATTGTATACTGCCCCCAAGAGGTGTGCCATAAACCGTAACCCCATCCCTTTTCTCTCCCCTCTCCCCTTATTCATTCCCCCATAGCCCTCCCTCTTGTATTAGCTCATCTACTATCTTCATATTAGATCTGAGTCCATTGGATTCTTGCTTCTCCATTCTTGTGATGCTTTACTAGGAAGAATGTGTTCCACCTCCATCCAGGTTAACACAAAAGATGAAAAGTCTCCATCTTTTTTAGTGGCTGAATTGTATTCCATGGTGTACATATACCACAGCTTGTTAATCCATTCCTGGGTTGATGAGCATTTAGGCTGTTTCCACATTTTGGCGATTGTAAATTGAGCTGAGATAAACCGTCTAGTGCAAATGTCCTCATGATAAAAGGATTTTTTTTCTTCTGGGTAGATAACTAATAATGAGATTACAAGATCAAATTGGAGGTCTAATTTGGGTTCTTTGAGGATTCTCCTTATTTCCTTCCAAGAAGTTTGTATTAGTTTATTTATTTGTTTAGAGACAGAGTCTCATTCTGTTACCCTGGATAGAATACCCTGGTGTTATAGCTCATAGCAACCGCAAACTCTTGGGATCAAAAGATCCTCTTGCTTCAGCCTCCCAAGTGGCTGGAACTACAGGCTCCTGCCATGACACCCAAATAGTTTGTCTATTTTTAATAGAGATGAGGGGTCTTCGCTTTGCTGAAGCTGGTCTCAAACCCCTGAGCTCAGGTGATCCACCCACTTCAGCCTACCAGAATGCTAGGATTGCAGCCGTGACCCGCTGTGCCTGGCCTCACAAGTTAGGGAGTTTACAGTGGCTATTTTTTTGGAGTTGGCCCAGTGTGAGTGGGTTGGTGGAGAAGGCATTCAGACAGAATGGCATGTACAGAGCATGTTGTGTTATAAAGAATGTAGTGTGTTGGGGAAAGGGCTAGAAGTTTGATATTGCAGAAATGTAGGCTCTGAGGAAGATAGGCAGAGTGATAACGTGGCTGGAATGGAAACCTGGAGCCAGCTTTTGAAGGCCCGACATGCAGGGGAGCTGAGGCTGTTTTGGTATGTGATGCTGCATGATAAACCCGCTCTCCCCCATTTGCATCAGCAAGTGAGGGGTAGCACTGATATAGCTAACAGAAAAGTGTAGATAGTACAATATGTCAACTAAGATTTATAGGACAGAACTTTCCAAAATGGAATCAGCTAGAAGGGAGGACTTACTTAGCATGGGCAACTATTTTCTTCTATCCCCATTGTGAATAGAACTGAGTTTTGGTGGCCTGTTTTAGAAGCTGTTTCTGGGTTAGTTCTGTGACAAAGTTGTTGAAAGATGGAGAATGGCTTTTAGAGGACTGGTTTAATCTATTTAGATGGAAACTTAGGAATGGAGCAAGTATTTTTAAGCTGTTTTTGGCTTCTTCCTAAGGGTCATTTATTCTTAAATTTACTCTTAATGTATTCTTAAACTAAGGACCACTTATCATTCTTAATTTAATTTCCTTTAAAATTATAACTTTTGGTAGAGAGAGGTTTTATCAGCAAACTTAAAAATACTGTTTTTTTACAGAAAGTTTAAGAATTTGATTCTTTATAAGGAAAATTTATTCAGTTTATAAAAAAAGAATCTCTGAAAAAAAGAAACAGAAATTTTGTTCATCAGAGAGCTACTGAGATATATAGTTAGAAGACCAATCAGGAAATGATAATGGAACCAGAATTATACAACAGAGAAAAGAACACTGTAATAAGTTTTCTGTTACAGGTAGTCCCAGGTTACAAACAAGTAGGTTCTTTAGGTCTTAAGTTGAATTTGTGTGTAAATCGAAACAGGTACATTTACCTATTACCTGTAATAGCCTCCATTTAGAAGTGTGAGTCGTAAATCAGTCGGATATTTGTAACTTGAGGACTTACTGTGTTTTTTTTTTATTTTTCAGGTTTTTTTTGACCGGGGCTGGGTTTGAACCTGCCACCTCTGGCATATGGGGCCGGTGCCCTACTCCTTTGAGCCACAGGCGCTGCCTTGAGGACTTACTGTAATAGCCTCCATTTCTAAGTCTGAGTTATGTGTAAGTCAGGTGTTTATAACTCGGGACTGCCTGTGCGTCACTGTCATTTTAGCATGTGTTACTATCTGCAGCCCCTGAGTGTATTGTTTTGCATAGAGCCTTGTATTGCTAAACTAATAGAAAGAGCTAGTATATTAAGAACATTTTCTAATTTCATTTCACTTCCAGGTAGAACTTTTGGATAGTACTATGTTGACATAGTTCAAAGGTTTATTAAAAAAAAGAGTCCCTGGGAGAGCAGAGAGAGAAAGAATGAGGGAGGGGTAGGGAAAGGAAGAGCAGAGAGAGGGAAGGGGCGAGGCGGGTGGGGTCTTAATGTGTGCCACACCTTTTGGGGGCAAGACACGATTGCAAGAGGGACTTTACCTAACAAATGCAATCAGTATAACCTGGTTTTTTGTACCCTCAATGAAACCCCAACAAGAAAAAAAAAAAGAGTCCAAGAAGACCTGCGCCTGTGGCTCAAAGGAGTAGGGTGCTGGCCGCATATGCCGTAGGTGGTGGGTTCAAACCCAGCCCCAGCCAAAAACTGCAAAAAAAAAAAAAGAGTCCATGGTAGGAATCCTCCCCCTGTTCTCCAGTCCTCTAAATGAGGAAACCATTGTTACTAATAGTTTCCTGTGTATTCTTCCAGAGATGTGTCATTGAGATATGAGCAAATTTGTAGTGAGAGCATTCTAATATACACCATTCTACAGCTGTGTATTTTTTTTTAAGCAGAAGCTTTATTGAGATATAATTCACATACTATGAAATTTGTCCACTTCAAGTAGAATTCAGTGAGGTTCTTTTTTTTAGTACATTCACGGAACGGTGTAGCCATTAGTACTGTCTAGTTTTAAAATACTTTCATCACCCCACAAAGAAACCTTGTACTCATGAGGCGTATTCTCCATTCTTCTCCATTCCTTCGTTGCTTGGGTCTTCAAGGCCACATGTGATGATGGGCTACATTGTCTGCATTGGAGTCCAGTTGGGATTTGTTTCTTGCTTAGGATATGTTCTGGATCTTAATGTCCTATGAGTCTACTGTATGTGTGGATTTCCATGTTCTGGAAATTTCATGTGAATGGAATTACACAATATTGGGCCTCTGTGTCTGGCTGCTTTCACTTAGCATAACATTTTTAAGGTTCATCATGCTGTAGCACACATTAATATTTCATTTCTTTGTAGGGCCAAATAATATTCCTTTGTATGGAATTCAAGAGATTTCATTCTATCAAATGTTTACATGTTTAAGTCAGGGAGCAGAAGATTGTTTCAGTTATCTGAAAGTATCCGGAAAATTACTTTTGGAGGAACAAGGATCTCTAAAATTTTGTTGTACATTCTAAGTTATATGTTCAGTTTCAGGTGACTTAATATCATGCATCTTTTTTTTTTTTTTTTTTTTTGAGACAAAGTCTCACTATGTCACCCTTGGTAGAGCACAGGGGTATCACAGCTCACAGCAACCTTAAACTCTTGGGCTTAACTGATTCTCTTGCCTCAGACTCCTGAGTACCTGGGAGTACAGGTGCCTGTCACAATACTTGGCTATTTTTTGGTTGCAGTTGTCATTGTTGTTTAGCAGGCCCAGGCTAGGCTCAAACCCACCACCTTTGGTGTATGTGACTGGCGCCCTACTCACGGAGCTACGGGCACCTAGCCTCATGCGTCCTTTCACTCTTGTTGTGCTGTTGTCTTTGTGCCTGTAAATCAAAGTGAGTAGTAATCTGAATTTTGGGCAATATAACCAGATACATAGTAAGCTATAAAATGTCCAGACATTATGAAACATGTAGGTTTCTTTGTTAACAAGGAGGCTTAGGGAAAATATGTCAAGATATTTTACTAATAAAATGGTAAATTACATTTTTACATTACTAATCTGCAGAGGTTTGTCTGGCCACTTGAAAGTAAGCAAAAAAGGATAATGGGAGGCTAAGATTAATATGAGTTATTCACTAAGAAGCTATTTTTCTTTTATACACTGATTAAATTTGGAATTGTCTAAATCTTCCTTCCTTGTGATCTGGATATTTCCAGTGAGTTACTTGTTTCTGGGCTAGAGTTTTCTCATCTGTAACATGAATATGAACCAAATGGGTTTCCAAGCCTATAGTACATTAGAACAAGTAGGAGGTGGACTAGGGGCAGCTAGAGGCTTGCTTCAATCAGCAGCAGCGCAGACAGAACGTTAAAAGCATTTACAAAAGTTAAAAATAATCGTGTCTAAGGACATCTAGATAGGGACAAATAACCTGACATATCTAAGTGGTCCCAGAGGACATCACTGAGTTACATTATGTTCCTATGTCCACATAAGTCCCAAGATTATCAAATAAAGGTTGAATGGGACACTGTATTATCTTCCTTTTGTTTTGATATAATTTCAGACTTACAGAAAAATTGCAAAAGAGTGCAAAGAGTACCACCTCCCTACCCTTCACCCAGATTTTTCAGGTGTTAACATTTATTATATTTGCTTAATATCTTTCTCTCCTCCCTTCTCCTCACCCCTTCTCCCTTCTACAGGTGTCTCTGTACCATATTAGAGCAGCAGAAATGCTACTTCTTGATCCCTAAGTAATGTGTATTTCCTAAAGACAAAGGACATTGTCTTACATAACCAGAGTCTAATTATGAAAATCAGGAAGTGAATATTGAAATGGTAGCATCATCTATTATACAGACTTTGGTCAAAATGTTGCCCTCGGTCCCAATAATGTCCTTTCCAGCAGAAGAAAATCCAGGATCATGTGTTTCACTCAGTCATCGTGGCTGTAGCCAACTTTAATCTGCAACACTTTCTGAGTCTTTTTCTTTAAAATTTTGCATGAATATTTTAGCATAAATTACATAAGTCAATTATGTAGTAGATGTCCTTCAGTCTGATTAAAGTAATCCACATTTGGCAGGAGTGCCATAGAAGTTATATTCTCTTCTTCTCAGTATGGAATATAAGGAGACAAGTGTTGCTGGTTTGTTCCATAACTAGTGAGGTTAACTTTGATCCTTAGTTAAGGTGGTATCTGCTGTGTTTCTCTACTAAAAAGTAACTATTTTTTTCTTTGTAATTAATAACTATCTTATGGGGAATGCTTCAGAACTATGTAACTATCCTGTTTCTCCTTCAGCTTTCATTCTCTATATGATCGTTTTATGAAGGCAGAAGAAAAAGAATAATTTTTTTTATTAAATTATAGCTGTGTACATTAGTGCAATCATGGTGTATAATGTGCTGGTTTCATATACAATCTGAAACATTTTCGTCAAACTGCTTAACATAGCCTTCATGGCATTTTCTTAGTTATTGTATGAAAACATTTGTATTCTGCATTTAGTAAGTTTCACCTGTACCCTAAAAGGAATAAATTTTAACAAGAGTCTCATCATCATGGTTGAAGTATTTAAAACAACTAACTAACTTAATGTGTAGCAGTCACTGGACAAATATAACCATGTGGCCTTGGTAATTATTTCAAGGAAATTAGACATATGCAATACATAGTTTAGAAAATATCCCTCATATCTCTAAAGTCCATCTGTAGGCTTATCCATGTAAAAACCATTTCATTTGTTAGTCATCTTGTTGTTTTTTAAAGATTTAGAGATGAGTCACTCCTGGAAATTTTTGTACTTGTCCAGCATTGGGGGCAGAATGAAACTAAACAAAAATCCTTTGAGGAAAAATTATTCCAAGTGTCTCTCCTTTTCCTCCTTTTTCTGTGTATTTTCACAACTTAACCAAGAAGTCCACTCTTGCATTGTTCCACTTAAAAATCCTCAGTGGTGCCCACTTCCCACTGGATCGAGTTTTCACTCCACCTCTGAACTCAGCGTACCTTTCCAACTAAAAGTTTTCCTCTACTCCAGACAAGGTAATCTGTACTACGTGTAATTGATTTTTCAAACATCATCTCATGCTTTTCTATTTCTGCAAAGTGCTCTTCTGATCTGTTTTGATTGTTCTCAACATTCCTGATAAAATTCAAGTGTATTTTTCATATAACATTCCCTGACCTCTTTTGTTTTTCAAACTTTGACCTTAATTAGCTACATCCAGTCTTTGGAGGGGGATGATTGATTAGGAACTTTTATAGGGAAGATAAGGTGGCATGAACAGTAAATAAAATACAGCACCCTGTGTTGAGGTTTTGTGCCCAGACCTGCACACTGTAGGCACTCAATATTTGTTGTATACATTCTCATATATATGTCCTTCGATGGCATCGAATGAGACTGCATCCCCCACAGAGCTTAGCTATTATTACCCAGTCAATAAATTAGTTATTTAATAATATTATCTTAAAAAATTCAAATAAAGTTTACATATCACTGGGGGGAGGGATTTTCCATTACTCTCTCTTGTTTTATTTTCTCCTCAACAATGAGCATTTACACTTTGAACTCTTTTTTTTCTTTGAGATAGTCTCGCTATGTTGCCCTCATTAGAGTGCTGTAGCGTTACAGCTCACAGCAACCTCGAACTCTTGGGCTTAAGCGATTCTTTTGTCTCAGCCTCCTGAGTAGCTGGGACTACAGGCGCCTGCCACAATGTCTGGCTATTTTTTGGTTGCAGTTGTCATTGTTTTGCAGGCCCAGGCCAGGCTCGAACCCGCCAGCTTCGGTTTATGTGGCCAGTACCCTACTCACTGAGCTATGGGCACTAAGCCTACACTTTGAACTCTTTCTGACAGTGATAAATTGGTGCTAATTAATCCGCCCTCTTGCCAGATTTTTCTGAGAGTCAGAGCTTGATGAGGACTAGGTATCCCTTGAAGGGCAAGTTTTCTTTAATATTTTTAGGAAAAAACAGTTGCTGATATGTTTCCATAATCATAACTTCACATTACAGGAACCCTAAAAATTCATCTATTAATCTATCTCTTCACTCCTTTTTAGATAATCATTCCCTGACCACTAGGAAAGTATTGTAGGTGCTGGGTACACCACAGTTAAGTAAGGTGTAATTCCCACAGATCAAAGTCATGAGTCTAATAGGGCAGCTGAAGTTTTGCTTCTCACTGGAAGTTGTAGCTTCTGTAGACCATACAATACCAATAGAAATATTGAGTAGACGGGCAGAAGAGAAGTCGGTTAGAGCAGGGAGGGCTTTATTAAAGTCATGATAAGGTAGAGTCTTGAAATTCTGTAGAGCTTCAGAGGTTAGCCCAGAGGTATCCTGGCTGCATGGCATGCTGAAGGGAATGAGAACAAGCTAGTGCCAGCTCTCTGCTGTGCCATGCTGGACATTGTGGACTTTGTGAAGCAGTGGAGGAGCTTTTAAATTGAGTTTTAAGTAAGAAATTGGCATGGATAAATCTGCATTAAATTCACATTTAGTTAAGAACCTGCCCAAAGGATAACCCGATAGTAGACACACGAAATTGCACAGTTAAGTTAATGAACTCATCCTAGAAAAAGTGCTGTGTACCTCATTGCTGAATATCACTACCATCACCTTTAAAGTCCTTCCTTTGGAAGCCATGTGCCAACACCAGTGACTAGTTCACCTTTCAGAGCAATTTGGGGACTCTTTCTGGAATGGCCGTCAGAGCTGTTGTCATATTACCTTTGACGTCCTGAATGTCATCAGAGGTCTTCCTTTCAATATTTCCTTCATCTTTGGTAAAGAAAAAAGTCATCGGGGGCCAGATCAGGTGTTCCAATGCAGTTATTTGTATTCTGGCTAAAACCTGCCTCATTGGCAGTATATGTGAGCTGGTTCATTATCATAATGCAAGAGCCACACCTTTCCCATGCCAAGATTTTCAGCTAAGATCTTCCTGTTTCTCTCTTGATGTTTTCCTGGTCTGCTATGCTTGTTATAGTCAGCTGATGATTTCAACACACAATCTGATGACGTTGATGAATTTTTTTTATCAGTTCTGCTTATTATTGGCCTCCCTGACCTCTCTTCATCAGTGATGCTTTCTCTACCCTCAGAAAAATATTTAATTGATTTGTACACTGCCATTTTCTTCATGGCATTATCTGTATAACATGTCCCTGATTTTACTTCCACCCTTACCAAGTCAAGAAACTTTATGTCTGTTTGTAGCTCTAATTCTAGCTCCAACATTCTTTCTATGACACACAAAAAACATGCAATAACAATAATGAACGTCACTTGTCAAGACACCACCACACATTCACACGAACACAGCTGTGACACGCCTGTATACCAAGGTTATGAACTCTTACTAAGTTATTTGTACAGTGCTGCCAGTATAAGTGCATGGTGACAAGTTCTAGGACTTAATTGTCAGACCTCATAGCTCTAAGAATGCCCATAGCTATAGCAGCATTCATAATCACAAAAATATGGAGTCAACCTAAGTGCCCATCAGTATGTGAGGGGAAGAATGAAATGTGGTACATATACACCACGGAGTACTATGCAGCCTTAATAAAATATAAAACAAAAACAGTGAACTAATACTTTTTGTAATGACTTGAATGGAACTGGAGACTAAGTGAAGTATCACAAGAATGGAAAAACAAACAAACAGGTGGACCCACACTAAAGTGGAACTAATGGTTTGACCTTGGTGAGCACACATGGAATTAAAACTCAGCAGAAACCAAGCAGGTGGGGTGGGGGATGAGTAAGTACACACCTGACAGGTGTAATGCATGCTTCTCAGTGCTAGGTACACTTGTAAGCTTGACTCAAACTACAGGAAAAAAATGCACACAAGTAAAATGTTTGTGCCCCCCTAATATTCTTAAATTAAAAAGAAAAGGGGGGGTGCCCACAGCTCTAAAAAAGGTGAAGTATTTCTTCTCCTATTAAATTTACTTCTGCCTGTAAGATCAAGATGTGGTTAATGTAACTTCAGGCTGGACACTGGTTTTATGTCCCCATGGTAAACTTGAACTTCTCAGAATCAAACAGAACAGTGGTTTTGTTTTCAAGTTCTTCTTAAGAGAGTCCTAGGTGATTCTGACAACTGTACTTTAGAGTCTTCAAAAGCTTGAGGCGCATTTCATGTATTTTTAAAGTACTTTGGTAACTGTTAAAATCACAACAAAGAATAATAGCATGCATCCTTATGGGTGGTTATTTACGTAATTTGGGGACTTGAGAGGCCACTGCCATGTTAACTCTGGCCACCAAAGCAGTCTTCAGAATAAAGTAGATTTCTTTAAATTTCTCCGTGTACCTTTAAACTTGCAAGTGTGTTATTAAGAAAGTTAGTAGAAACTGCCTTGGTATTTTGAAAAATTCAGGTAGGTCCGTGCACGTGCACTAATATCTGTTTTGCAAGTGAGCAAGTGAACTTATACCTGCACTTAATCAAATGTCAGGCCAGGCTTGGCTCATTGGCCTCAGGTGTGCTCTTACCGTACAGGAGGATCCTAAGTGACTCCCAGCATCTCACAGTGTGTCGCACTGTAGTTTATATGCTGAGAATTACCTGAGGGCCTTCTAAAGATACCGATGACTAATACCAATTGAATCAGAATCCCTGGAGGTTGGGGTGGGACCCAGGCATTAGTTTGGTGTTTTTTTTTTTTTTGTAGAGACAGAGTCTCACTTTATCGCCCTGGGTAGAGTGCCGTGGCGTCACACTGCAACCTCCAGCTCTTGGGCTTAAGCGATTCTCTTGCCTCAGCCTCCCTAGTAGCTGGGACTACAGGCGCCCGCCACAGCGCCCGGCTATTTTTTTTTGTTTTGCAGTTCGGCCGAGGCTGGGCTTGAACTCGCCACCTTCGGTATATGGGGACAGCGCCCTACTCGCTGAGCCACAGGAGCCGCCCACCACCCTTTGAATGTTTTTATTCTTCCATCTGTGTTCTCCTCCAAGCTCTTATTTCCAAAAATAAATTAAAAGCTCCAGACCTATAATTTTTTGGCTCTTCTTTGTGGCTGCTTGTTTGTTACTTTTCTGTATGTGTTATTTGATCACAAGAGTGATCAAAATTCAAGTCATTTGGGAGAAATCTCATTTGTCATGAATTAGAGAGAAGCCCATCAATGCAGGAAAGTTGTAATTTATCAGTTGTAATAATCCTTCCTTAACCCCCTCCCACCCTTCTTGTGTTCTTTAAGATATTCTCAAACCTTGTGTGTGCTTCCTGTGCAGTGTTTGTTACAATTTGACATGCATTAATTTCTAAATTATTATTCAGATAGGGGCTTGCTCTGTCAACCAGACTAGAGTGCAGTGGTGTGAGCACAGCACACTGCAACTTTCAACTCCCAGGCTTAAGTCATTCTCCAGGCTCAGCCTCCCAAGTTGCTAGAACTACAAGCACATTACACCATACCCAGCTGAATTTTTTTTTTTTGAGACAGAGCCTCAAGCTGTTGCCCTGGGTAGAGTGCTGTGGCATCACAACTCATGGCAAACTCCAACTACTGGGCTCAACCAATTCTCTTGCCTCAGCCTCCTAAGTAACTGGGACTACAGGCGCCCACCACAACACCTGGCTATTTTTTAGTTGCAGCCATCATTGTTGTTTGGAGGGTCCAGGCTGGATTCGAACCTGCCAGCTCAGGTGTATGTGGCTGGCGCTTTGGTCACTTGAGCCACAGGTGCCAGGCCCTTTTTTTTTTTTATAGAGACAAGGGTCTTACTCTATTTTCCCAGCTGGCCTCAAACTCCTGGCCTGGGATTATAGACCTGAACATGTGTCCTCAAATTATTTTTTGATGACTCTTAATTGAAGTTAATTTCCACCAGTCAGGGACCACATTTATCTTGTCTTCTTTGTGATCTCCTAGCGCTCAGCACAACGGCTGTCTTTTTTTTTAAGAGACAGAGTCTCACTTTATTGCCCTCGGTAGAGTGCTGTGGCATCACAGCTCACAGCAACCTCCAACTCCTGGGCTTAGGCGATTCTCTTGCTTTAGCTTCCTGAGTAGCTGGGACTATAGGAACCCGTCGCAAAGCCTGGCTATTTTTTGTTGCAGTTTGGCTGGGGCCAGGTTCGAACCCTCCACCCTTGGTATATGAGGCTGGTGCCTACTCATCAAGCCACGGGCACCGCCCAATTGCTGTTTTTGAATGAATGAGTGAGGAGCTTGTGAAAGCCCAGGCCACTCAGATGTCTGTGCTGACAACATTCATGTGCAGGGTAAACAGCTCTTACGCATACTTCACTTTATTCTATTGCCAAGTATAAGTGCCCTGTGACCAAATCAGTAAGTTTTGTGACGGCTCATTTTCTGAAGTTGGCTAAAAAAGGGGAGAAATGAATACCTGATACAAAATTAATTTATAAATCAGTTTATTTACAGATTTTATCTTTCTTTAAAGTACATTTCAGTTAACAAATCTATTTACACAGGTATACATGGGAATTAATCCCAGTTAATTTACAGATCATACTTACAAACCACACCCTCAAGTCTTCTGTGCAAAACTGCACTGGATGTGACTATTGGCTGAAAATGGCCTGATGACCAGGCTATTTACACATACACAGTAAACGGGTTTATTTTTCATGTCTGCACAGTACAGTACACACAAGGAGGCCAAGCCTCCCAGAGAATGCTTTGCAATGTGTTTACCAAGAAGGCTTTGCAAAGTCCAGAAGGAAAAGCTATTAAACATAGGTTAATTAAAATGACAGTACCTTCTTTACATCAGTTTACATTTTTTTCTTCACATTTTTATAATACAAAGATATTTTATTGAATTGCTGCACAACCAGTTTAAGATGATTTGTAAACATGTAAATTCCTACAATTTGCATTAAACATCATTGTAGTTTCTATCATTTGCTCTTTGAATTAATGTTTTATTCACTAGTATTCTTAAGGTAGTAAAAGGAAGATGTAAGTTGAATTTCTTGCAGAAAAGTTATGAGTCTCTAATGCTGTGCTACAGAAATTCTTTTGCGAGTACACACTTTATTCAAGTATTGCAAAAAGCTAAGGCCACTTTTTTCAAGACAAGAAAGTGAACAAAATCGTTTTTATCAATAGGCCACAACACTCTTATGAGCAATGAAATCTCTTTTGAAAGATAGTTTCTCAGAGACCTGTAGTCACAGAAGGAATTTTCTTTTCTTTTAGGTAAAAGAAAAACAAATTACCTTCCTTATCAACTACTTTTAAGCTCTTCCCACTTTTCCCTAGAGTAAAAATTCCTGTTTAGACCTGAAGAGGGAATCTATACCCTGTACTTATTTAACCCAGAGTTAACCACCCTGGATAGCACAAATTGTTTTGGACTCAGAAGTAAATCTGAAGCCTATATGTTGGTTTACTACTAAATTCTGATAGTGCTATTCTAAAAGATATTACTGCTGATGCAAAGATCTTTTTCATAGAGGAATTATGAAGAAAGAGTAGAAGAGGATGGGGGTATAGGAAGAAGGAACAAAGATTAGAAGAGGGAATATTAGGTTCTTGGTTACGAGGCAGAGTTTGATTAAAAAGATACCAACATGGAACGAGTGGCTGAGTTTCCGTTTTCATCATTCTGAATCCTAACAATAAACCCTTTTCAATTAGATCCAAATAGGTAAAATAATAAGAAATCTGCTAACTACAGATTCCCATGTTTCTTGCTACCAAACTATGGACAATCATTTCTAGCAAAGAGTAAGACTGATCTTTTCCTGCCTCTCATCTGGAACCCAAGGTTCTTAAGATAGTAAAGACAGCTGGAGTATGTTAGGATGGTTATCGCCACATTCTTGGCAGCATTTTCTTACCAGGGGAACTCTAGACGTATGACATTTTTTCCTTTTCTGGAATCATAATGTAATAAAGAGTAAAGATAAACTTCTTATTAAAAATTGATTTTAGGTTCAAATAATTAAGATGTAAAAACAATCTATATTCCTATAATAACATTTTGATATTCATTTATAAAAAATTTACAGCAGCTGTAGAATTTCAGTTTCATAAGGACAATGTGATCCTACAAATAACCAAAGGATGTAGACAAGATGTATTTCTGTCTTCCAAATAATACAAACTGAAAAAAAAAAAAGCTTTTGCTTTTTCTTGGCTACATGAAAAGTTTTTCACACTACTGGTTAATAACCCCAAGAAACCTTTATCTTAGTTGATTTGCTCATTATGGCTATAAGACTACAGCTCAATATCAAAAGCCCAGAAGAAATGCTGGTAATACATCAATACAAGCATTTCCCAAGACTCAATCACAACATTTCAGTGCTTTCCTTATTTGTCAAGAGCTATCATACCAGTCATTGTGCAAAATGCAAATATTCCAATGATTACTTCATTAACTTTCTTATAATGACAAGATAAAACCAAAGAGAAATGGAAGTGTGCATAGTGAAACATTGAAGATGCAAAGGCAAATTTGGAGGAAAGATGCAGAAATGAAAAAATGTGCACACTTACAGATTATACCATCTTTGGGGTTTTTCTAACCTATTTTGAAGCTATAACATTCTAGGATACTTGTAAATATGAATCTAGTAGATGTCTTATTATCATGCTTCTAATCAGGACCTTCATTATTAAGGCATTTACATTCACGCCTAAAATTATCCACATTCTTCTAGATTACTTGAAGAGGGATAGGACTGATTAAGAGAAACCAGTCAAGAAGGCAGGATACTGAGGTCCCAGGAGAGCATTTTACATGCTCTAATGTAGCAGCTGGAGTCTATAGATGTCTTTCAGATATAGGTAATAAATTTGAGAAGCAATGCTGTAAGACAGGCAAAATTAAACTGCACAGTGTCTAAATCATCTTATCCTGTTTTTGTTACTGCAGGTGATCTTGGAAAAGCCCACCTTCTTTTCACTGAATTAAGCTGACTTTTTTGATATGTGCATGGGTTTGTTAAAACCATAGGTTTCCTGTGCAAAGACTATGAACCATAGAAGCTTCAAGACAGAGGTTTAACTATTACAAGAAGAAATTTTCACTTCTGAATAGGGACACACTTTTCAACTTAATAATTTATCTTAAAATAAATTAAAAAATGTTCTATAGCGCAAAACAAGCACACAAACAATAGACAGTATCTTTTTGTCTTTGGTGCACACACTCATTTCCTAAATCATTCAAGTAACAGCGTCTCTGACTTCCTGGGGAGAGATGGGAGTTGAAAGTTTGAAGGCCAAAATGAATTATTTCCACTTTTGCCATGCCTGGATGCCTGAGATGGTCCTGAGTATCTGTGTTTCTGGAAGCAGCTGGTAGAGGTTCAGAACGAGTAAGAAAAATGCAGGGGTAAACCAAGGGGTAGAAGACCCAGTCCTGCATCAGTCCTTTGAGCCCAGTCTTCAGTGGGGGCATGTCTTTGTTTTCATGCCCATATAGAGAAAACTAAACATAATGCAAAGTTTACATTTCTTTAGATAGTGCTCAAAAAGCAAAGCTATTGTTTATCCTGTTACTTGACAGTCCACTTGGAGCTGCTCAACTGCAATAATGGGAAAAAATGTTCTTCAAAAAGAAATGAAATAAATTCCAGAATGTGAAGTAGGCAGACATTGTTAAACTTGCCTATTCTAGAAGTGGTTAAAAAGGGTCTAATACTGTTTAGGTACTATAATGTCCACTACTACTTTCATGGTATAGACCAGGATTACATTTCAAAATTGATGATGTATTTATCTATAGACCTCTCCTGCCTGACTTCAGAAGTGATCCCCTAGTCTAAGCTCAGAGGTAAGTCTGGTGTTTTCGGACCTCACCTGAGACCAAGTAGGGGTGCTAATAAAAGGGGTAGGATTATACTGTGTCTCGACATCAGGAGTGCAACCCTGCCCACCGAAAATAACCAGGTAATCCAGTGGATAGTCTCTAAAGGCATATACTGCATCGTCCCATGGACTCCAAACCAGTAGTCTTTAAGGACAACTACAAGGTCCGGAAGCGCTCTTGCTATGATGGAGATGGAGTGTGTATCAGGAGGCAGAAAGGCCCAGGACTCATATTAGCACTCAGTGTTGGATTTATTTGCAAGCTGTCACACAAGTAGTGTTCTCCCCTGTTTTTCACTGATCTGATTCAGAACATCAATAGTATCTTTGATCAAGGTCTCAAAGATCCCATCGGCTAGCTGCATTTTCACACACAACTCATCCTCATCATAGTTCACCCACTGTGCCTCCTCCTCATGGAGCTCTTGAACCTAGAATTTAGAACACAATAAAGTTAGAAAATCTTTGTCACACAAAAGCTAGGCAATTACTTATATTTGTTGATTCTGAAGTCTAACCCATGGAAATACAGCCTAAGTTAATAGCTGGAGAAAAAAGGTAATTAATGTGACATCACTACACTTAAAAATTGCAACAAGTTTAAAAAACTCAATCGCCAAATAAAATTAAAATGGCTTCCAAACTACACTGAAATTTGAAAATAGTCTAATATTTTATAGATATTAAGGATTATAAGTATAATGTCTATATCAACATAAGGAAATATGTATAGAAATTTGGAGGGAAGTGAAGAACATGAAATACTAACTACAGACCCTCTTTATGATGCGATTACATCTGAAACTCACAGTAAAACGGAAACGCTGTAAGTGAAAAACAGTTAATACACCTACCTTGCCAAATATCATAGTTCTAGCATAGCCTACTTTAAATATGCTCAGAACACTGACATTATCCAGCAATTAGGCAAAATCCTTTGCAACACAGCACACTGGAGATATGGGTTGTTGGCCCTCATGACTGCGTGGCTGACTGGAAGCTGGGCTTACTGCCACTTCCCAGCATCATGAGAGTAGCAAACCATTACCACTTTATCACTAACCCAGGAAAAGATCAAAATTCAAAATCTGAATTATGGTTTCTACTGACTTTGTATTACTTTTCCAAGTTGAAAAATAGTTAAGTTATAAGTCAGAGACATCTGCATATGGATTTATAATTATAAAATGCATATATCCAAAGATAATATTGGATATGATTCCAGAGTATTATAAACAAATAAATAACATTTAATATTTCTCACAGCATTTTTGAAATGAAATACTGCTTAAATTTATCTTTCAAGAAATCACTGATATATAATAACTGCTTTTTGCATTTTAGATTCCTAGGTAAATAAAAAATAAATTAAAAATAAATGCCTCAGAATTAATGCTTGTTTATAAAAAATTGTTTTTAAACTACATTATAAAAGAAACACATTAGCCTGGCATGGTACTTATGCCTGTAATCTTTGTACTTTGGGAGGCTAGGGAGGGCAGGTCCCTTGAGTTTAGGAGTGCAAGACCAGCCTGAGCAAGAGTGAGACCTGTCTCTACTAAAACTAGAAACAACTAACCAGGTATGGTAGTGGTGGTGCACAGAGGTGGTCTCAGTTACTCAGGAGGCTGAGGCAGGAGGATCGCTTGAGCCCATTACTTTGAGGTTGCTGTGAGCTAAGATGCCACTACACTCTAGCCAGAGTGATAGAGCAAGACCATGTCTCAAATGCACATATACACACATAATTAAATTTATTATACATAATGACATTGTGAATGGGATAGAGGCTGGGTAGAGAATGGAGACAGTGAGCCCTGATCTAGGCACAAATTCAGCTAATGCAGTCACAGAGGTCTCTGACCAAAAATCTAACTTAGCCAAAAAAAATTCAAGTGACAACAAGCTCTTTGCTTGCCCTGATCAAAGTTTCATCTTGAAAAAGGCAGAGAAATTGATGACAGGAGGCATTTGTACTCTGGTTCCCATTATGAGGCGATGAGAAGGCTCTTGTGGTAAAGAGACCACATCATCCTGAAGTCTGAGAGTGTGAGAAGGAAGAACAGCACTGTCCAACATATACCACAGGCTGCGGTTGACAGATTATATGACAAGGTGGCTGCCACAGTTTTTTCTTTGAGAAAGGTTGTTTGAAGGATATGTAAATATTCATTCCTCTGTTCTCTAATATGCCACCAAAAAGGGTTCTATGGTTGAATAAGTTTAGAGAACACTCTCTGGGAGATATACAATGCTTATTAGAAAGAAGTCCACCAGTAAAGAAACTTGTTTAGGCTGAGTGCAGTGGCTCACGTCTGTAATCTCAGCACTTTGAAAGGTAAGTTGGGGGGGGGAATCACTTGAGACCAGGAGTTCAAGATTAGCATGAGCAACATAGTGATACCCTGTATCTACAAAAACATTTTTAAAATTAGCTGGATTTGGTGGCACATGCCTTTAGCCTAGCTCTCAGGGTGCTGAGATGGGAGGATTGCTTGAGTCTGGAGTTTGAGGTTAGAGTGAACTATGGTCATGCCACTGCACTCTAGTCTGGGAGAAAGAGGGAGACACTATCTTTAAAAAAACAAATGAACAAAACAAAATTTGTTTAACTCAGAGTTTCTTATAGTTATCTGACCACAGAACCATGTAGTGGAAGTGTGTAAGAATTACTTATCAACCTACAAAAAAATTGGTATTCCTCTCTTATGAAGGATACTATAAGAAACAACCTAGTGTAAGACTTCTCAAACTAGTGCTGAGGGATAACTATATTCTAGGTGTGTCTACACAAAAGAGTTCACATTCCCAGTGAATTGGTTTGGTCAAAACTGCACAGCTTTGCATTTAATAAACAAGTTCTCTTAGCCTTTACTATTAAATCTGTTCTTTGAGCAATTTCTTCCTCAGTAACAACATGAAGGAGAAACTGTCCTAAGGAAATCTTTTCCACAGTTGTTTTAGAAATATATGCTCACTAAGTTTTTAATCATTTCTCTCAGTGAAACCTCAATGCAGCCCCCATTGAACAGAAGACTTCAGTATTGGGAAAAGCTTTGCTCCTCCTTTAAAATAGGAACTATAATTTTTTAGTCAGTGAGAACAAACATGATGTTTTCCATTTTCTGGCCATCAGAAAGCTCCAAGGATAAACTGGAATTTCAACCATAGCAATTAAGGGATCTCACAGCCTGTAAATATTCTTGTTTTTTAAAATTCTGATATTTATTATTCTATTATTTATTTATTTAAGACAGAATCTCACTCAGTCACCCTGGGTGGAGTGCTGTGGTGTTATAGTTCACAGCAACCTCAAACTCTTAGGCTCAAGTGATCCTCCTGCGTCAGCTTCCCAAGTAGCTGGGACTTCAGGTACCTGCCAGGTTGCCTGGCTAGCTTTTGTATTTTTGGTAGAGATGGGATCTTGCTCTTGCTTAGGCTGGTCTTCAACTCATGAACTCAAGCAATCCACCCACCTAAGCCTCCCACAGTGCTAGGATTATAGGTGTGGGCCATCATGCTCAGCTATTTTTCTGATATTTAGAATCTATTACACATTTCTGCTACTCTTACAGATATATTATGTGTATATGTTTATATATGTGAATAAATATGATATAGAAAACAACTATATTTAAAAGTCAGACAATTTCATTATCTTTATTTTCTTGAGATAGATATCTTTGTCACTTTCAGTAGAGTGCAGTGGCATCATCATTATTCACAGCAACCTCAAACTCCTGGGCTGAAGCAACCTTCCTGCCTCAGCCTCCTGAGTGGCAGGCACATGCCACCATGCCTGCTAATTTTTTTCTATTTTTTCATATCCTTCATTAAAAGGATTTGTTCTGTAAAAATTTGGATTCAGTCAAAAGTTAGCACGTGAGGATCATTCTCCTTATAGCCCTGAGGCTAAAGCTTCACCACACCTGCATGGAAGCTGGGCTATATAATAATATGCTCAAAGAAAGAATCCCAAAATGTGTTGGTAGCATGGAATGATGGGTCAGCTTGAACAAGATAAAGAAATAAAATAAGGTAATACTGCACTTGTAATGAGGTGCAAAAATCACTACAAAAATAGAGGTTGGGATTTTGGTGTTAGGGTTTTCCTAAGTTCCTATGAGTATGATATAGCAAAAAATAAAAGAAAAAAGGAGGTTGGCTGTACTAATTGGACAATATGCAAAACACTGTTTGACCAATTCAGAGCACTGTATTAAGAGAAACACTGACAATGAGCTATAGTTGCTCAAGGGGCTCAAGGCCACATAAGAAAATAGGAGAGAATATCAATGTTTAACAGGAAGAAAAGACTCAGGTAATTGAGCTGGCGGGTTCGAATCCAGCCCCTGGACCCGCCAAACAACAATGACGGCTGCAACCAAAAAATGGCCGGGTGTTTTGGCAGGCGCCTGTAGTCCCAGCTACTTGGGAGGCAGAGGCAAGAGACTTGCTTTAGCCCAGGAATTGGAGGTTGCTGTGAGCTGTGATGCCACAGCACTCTATCCAGGGTGACAGCTTGAGGCTCTGTCTCAAAAAAAAAAAAAAAAAAAAAAAAAAAAGACTCAGGTAAGACATAATAGCTGCTTCAAAAAGATATAGGACTAAAACTTTTATGTAAAGCCCCAAAGCTGTAGAATCAAATTGTAATTATGTGAAAAACAATTTAGACTTACTATGAGAAAGAATTTATAGATAAGAGAAACTAAGGAGCTTTTAAGTATTTTATGAGATCACAGGTTGTAAAGAAGGGTCAGTTATTAGCGAGACAGTTTCACCACAGGATTTTCACTTTTTGTCACTTTATGTGCAATTCTACCTATAGCAGGGAGATTTTCCAAGGCTACAGTATATAAAAGATTTACAAAAGTTAGCCTAATTACTTGGTACTCATTTCACATCAAATATACTTTGAGAAATGTACTGCCAACAATAGCTTAAGTTCTTGAGGTAACCTAAGAAGTAAATTTATCAACACCTTTGTCTGTGAAGGGACAAAGGAAGAGTGAATGAGAACTACAGCTAAAAGAAAGATTTCTCTTCTTTTTTGGCTAACATGGGTCTTATGTCCAAAACATTGTTTGTATTTATTCACCTCAAATAATGCCTAAAACACTAGAAAGTTAGACTGATGAGTGACATTCCCACCAAGCAATATGTCAAATACACATTTTCTTAATCTGGAAGAACCAACTGTTTATTATGAAATAGTTTGTATGATTTCTCATATTATAGGTATTTTAAAAGGACAAGATTCAGTTTGATAAAAGAATCATTCACCATGGTAAGTGGGACTTATCCCTGGGATATAAAGATGGTTCTACATTCATAAGTCAGTAAATGTGATATATAACATTAATGAAATGAAGGATAAAAATCATATTTCAATAAATACAGAAAAAACTTTGACAAAATTCAAAGCTTTTTTTTTTTTTTTTAAAGCCCTAGTTTCAGCTTTTTTAATTGTTTTTTTTTTTTTTTTGGCCAGGGCTGAGTTTTAACCTGCCACCACTGGCATATGGGGGCTGTGTCCTAGTCCTTTGAGCCATAGGCACCACCCTCAAAGCTTTTTTTAATGACAAAAATTCTAAATAGCTCTTTAAGACTTAGTGTCAAGGTTTGGCGCCTGTGGCTCAACGGGCTAAGGCGCCAGCCATGTACACCTGAGCTGGCGGGTTCGAATCCAGCCCCAGGGCCCGCCAAACAACAATGACGGCTGCAACCAAAAAAATGGCAGGGCGTTGTGGCGGGCACCTGTAGTCCCAGCTACTTGGGAGGCAGAGGCAAGAGACTCGCTTGAGCCCAGGAATTGGAGGTTGCTGTGAGCTGTGATGCCACAGCACTCTACCCAGGGTGACAGCTTGAGGGTCTGTCTAAAAAAAAAAAAAAAAAAAAAAAAGACTTAGTGTCAAACATCTGTTCTAAAACTTATCATAGCAATATACTCACTGAACTGTCTGAACAAACTTGATTAGCATCAACTTCTGGGAATGGTTTCTAGCTGATTGACTTGGGGATGTTATTTTTAAATACTGGCCATTGTATGGATTAACCAAAATCCAGAAAAATGTCAGATATTAAGGTACATAACTATAGGTTAATTGGAAGACAAAGACATTTTAATCTAATGTTGAATGGGGGAAATACTGATGGTATTAATTTATTAGCTTGGCTAACGGAATAATCTTATTATTGTAAGGCAGACT
>CAUYON010007823.1:0-25771 GCA_963573935.1 Arctocebus calabarensis | reverse complement strand
TTTTGTGTTTACATGGATGAAGCTGGAACATATTCTTCTTAGCAAAGTATCTCAAGAATGGAAGAAAAAGTATGCAATGTACTCAGCCCTAATATGAAGCTAATTTATAGCTTTCATATGAAGGCTAAAACCCAATTATAGTATAAGAATACAGGGGAATGGCAAAGGGAGGGAGAGGAGGGGGGAGAATGGGTGAAGGGAGGGCAATTGGTAGGATCCCACCTACGGTGCATCTTAGCAGGGTACTGGTGAAACTTATTAAATGTAGAATATCAATGTCTTCATATAGTGATTAAGAAAATGCCATGAAGGATATGTTTAACAGTACTATCAAAATATTCAGATTGTATATGAAGTCAGCACATTGTGCCCCATGATTGCACCAATGTACACAATTATGATTTAATAAAATTATAAAAGAAAACTGGATCCCCACCTTTCACCATTAACAAAAATTGATTAAAGATTTAACCTTAAGACATGAAACTGTAAAAATACTAGAAGAGAGTGCAGGGAAAACACTTGAGGAAATTGGTCTGTTAGAATATTTTATGAGGAGGATCCTTTGGCAATTGAAGCAATACCCAAAATACATTCCTGGGATCTGATCAAACTAAAAAGCTTTTGCACAGCCAAGAGCACAGTAAGTAAAGCAAACAGACAACCTTCAGAATGGGAGAATGTTTGCAGGTTATGCTTCTGACAAAAGTCTGATAACTAGAATCTACAGAGAACTCAAAATAATCAATAAGAAAAGACTAAATAACCCCATTTCTATGTGGGCAAGAGACTTGAACAGAAACTTCTCTGATGAAGACAGGCACATGGTCTATAAACACATGAAAAAATGTTCATCATCCTTAATCATCAGAGGAATGCAAATCAAAACTACTTTGAGATATCATCTAACTCCAGTAAGATTAGCTCACATCACAAAATCCCAAAACTACAGATGTTGGTGTGGATGTGGAGAGAAAATAATGCTTCCACACTGCTGGTGGGAATACAAGCTAATATGACCTTTTTGGAAGGAAGTTTGGAGAACATTCAAGGAACTAAAAGTAGTTTAGTTACCATTCAGTCCTATAATTCCTCTACTAGGTATATACCCATATGATCAAAAAATCATTTTACAACAAAGACATTTGCACCAGCATGTTTATTGCAGCCCAGTTCATAATAGCCAAGACATGGAAAAAGCCCAAGTGCCCATCGACCCATGAATGGATTAACAAATTGTGGTACATGTACACCATGGAATACTATGCAGCCATAAAAAGATGGAGACTTCATATCTTTTATGTTTACCTAGATGGAGCTGGCACATATTCTTCTTTGTAAAGTATCTCAAGAATGGAGAAAAGTATCCAATATACTCAATATATAACCACCTATACACTCATACAAATGGCAAAACATAACTATAGTCCAGAAAGTAGAAGAGAAGAGGAGAGAGGGGGGAAGGGTGGGAGGATATAGGAGGAGGGAGGATATTTGGGGGGACCTCAACTAATGTGCATGATGCAATGGTACATTTCAAAACTATTCAGAAATTAGTATAATTGTGATGGATGCATTACTAGTTAATGTAGAAATAAGAGAAGGAAGGGTGAGAAATAAGAGGAGGAAGGGTGAGAGTTGAAAAGGAAAATCTGCAGACGTGATTACAGTACATTTCACACTGAGCCCAGAGTGAATAGTTGTCAGCAAATAAATGGGCCTACTTGATCAACCAGTTGCAATTACATTAACAACATTTGCTGAGCCCACGAGGGACCATAAATGGTGAAAAGGAACATAGTAATTCTATGCCAACTGCTTACAATTTTTTCTTTATTAAATCATAGCTGTGTACAATAATGCAATCATGGGGTACAATGTGCTGGCATTATATACAATTTGAAATGTTTTCATCAAACTGATTAACATAGCCTTCATGGCATTTTCTTAGTTATTGTGTCTTAGTTAAGACATTTATATTCTACACATAGTAAATTTCACATGTACCCTTCTAAGATGCACTGTAGTTGTGGTCCCACCTATTTGCTCTCCCTCCATCCATCCTCATCCCTTCCCTCTTCTTGCTCTCCCTTTTTCCCTTCTTCTTGGGTTATAAATTGGTTTCATGGTAATACTGAGTACATTAGATACATTTTCTTCCATTCTTGAGATACTTTGCTAAGAAGAATATGTTCCAGCTCCATCCATGTAAATATGTAAGTGGTAAAGTCTACATCTTTCTTTAAGGCTGCATAAGGTTCCATGGTGTACATATACCACAATTTATTGATCCATCCATGGGTTGATGGGCACTTGGGCTTCTTCCATGACTTAGCAATTATGAATTGGGCTGCAATAAACATTCTGGTACATATATCTTTGTTATAATGTGATTTTTGGTATTCTGGATATATACCTAGTAGAGAAATTGTAGGATTGAATGGCAGGTTTATTTTTAGCTTTCTAAGTGTAGTCCAAACATCTTTCCAAAAGGACCGCGTTAGTTTGCATTCCCACTAACAATTTAGAAGTGTTCCCTTTTCTCCACATCCACGCCAACATCTCTGGTTTTGGGATTTTGTCATGTGGCTAATCTAAGAAGGCCATGTGCCCGTCTTCTTTAGAGAAGTTTCTCTTCAAGTCCCTTGCCCACCCTGAGATGGGATCACTTGTTCTTTTCTTGCTAATATGTTTGAGTTCTCTGTGTATTCTGGTTATTAAACCTTTGTTGGAGACATAACCTACAGATATCTTCTCCCATTCTGAGGACTGTCTGCTTTCTTTATTTACTGTGTTCTTGGCTGTGCAGAAGCTTTTTAGTTTGATCAGGTCCCAGTAGTGTATTTTTGATGCTGCTTCAATTGCATGGGGGTCCTCCTTATAAAACATTTGCCCATGCTGATTTCTTCAAGTGTTTTCCCTGCACTTTCTTCTAGTATTTTTATAGTTTCATGTCTTAAGTTTAAATCTTTAATCCACTGAGAGTCTATCTTAGTTAATGGTGAGAGGTGTGGGTCCAATTTCAGTCTTCTAGAGGTTGCCAGCCAGTTCACCCAGCACCATTTGTTAAAGAGGGAATCTTTCTCTTCCTGAATGTTTTTAATTGTCAAAGATCAAATAACAGCAAGTAGCTGGGTTTGTCTCTTGGTTCTCTATTCTGTTCCATACATCTTCCTTTCTGTTTTTGTGCCAGTACCAAGCTGTTTTGATCACTATTGATTTATAGTATAGTCTGAGGTCTGGTAGTTTAATTCCTCCTGCCTTGTTTTTATTTCTGAGTAATGTCTTGGGTATTTGAGGTATTTGTTGATTTCATATAAAAGAAAGTATTATTTTTTTGAGATCTTTAAAGTATGACAGTGGAGATAATAGGGATTGATTAAAATTGTATATTGCTTTGGATAGTATGGGCATTTTAACAATTTTGATTCTTCCCTGCCATGAGCATGGTATGTTTTTCCATTTGTTAACATCTTCAGCTATTTCTTTTCTTAAAGTTTTATAGTTCTCTTTATAGAGATCTTTCATGTCCTTTGTTAGGTAAACTTCCAAATATTGCATCTTCTTTGGCATTACTGTGAATGGAATAGAGCCCTTGACTGTTTTTTCGGCTTGGCTATTGTTGTTATATATAAAGGCTATAGATTTATGAGTGTTGATTTTGTAACCTGAGACACTGCTGTATTCCTTGATCACTACTAAGAGTTTTCTAAGATTGTATATCTGGAAAACACCAGGGATTCTACTACAAAATCCTACTACAAACTTGAGTAGTAGTAGGGTATTTGAGGGATTCTACTACAAAATCAAGTAGTACACTCAAGTTTGTAGTAGAAAGTTTGATCTCTTCTGACCCTATATGGATACCCTTGATCACCTTTTCTTCCCTAATTGTGATGGCTAAGACTTTCATTGCAATGTTAAAGATGGAGGCTTTACCTCTTTCATGTTTAAATGGATGGAACTGGAGAATATTCTTCTTAGCAAAGTATCTCAAGAATGGAAGAAAAAGTATCCAATGTACTCATCCTTACTATGAAACTAATTTATAGCTTTCATATGAAGGCTATAACCCAATTATAGCACAAGAATATGGGGAGAGGGGCACGGGAGAGGAGCGGAGGGGTGAAGATGGGTGGAGGGAGGGTAATTAGTGGGACCACACCTATGGTGCATCTTAGAAGGGTACAGGTGAAACTTACTAAATGCACAATATAAAGGTCGTAACACAATAACTAAGAAAATATCATGAAGGATATGTTAATCAGTTTGATGAAAATATTTCAGATTGTAAATGAAACCAGCACATTTTACCCCATGATTGCATTAATGTACACAGCTATGATTTAATAAAAAAAAAAAAAAGTAAAATATCTTAAGATTCATAAAAAAATTTCTTTGCTCAGCTTCTTATTGGAGAATCTATCCAACACTGGCAACGGAGTGTTAAAATCTCCAACTATTATGCAGCTGGAGAAAATTAAGTTGCTCATGTCTGTTAGAGTCTCTTCTATAAATTGAGGCACATTCTGGTTGGGTGCATAAATATTAATATTCGAAATCTCATCATATTGAGTATTACCCTTAATAAATATGAAGTGACCCTCCTTATCTTTACTTACTTTTGTTGGTTTAAAGCCTATTGTATCTGTGAATAAAATTGCAGACACCTGATTTCTCTGATTTTCATTTGCCTAAAATATAGATGACCACCCTTTCACCCTGAGTCTATATTTATCTTTTAAGGTAAGATGAGATTCTTGTATGCAGCAGATATCTGGCCTGAGTTCTTGCTTCCAGTCAGCCAATCTGTGTCTCTTCAGTGGACAATTTAAGCCATTCACATTATTTGAGAATATTGATAAGCATGGTAGAATTTTGAATCTTTCCCCTGCTGAATGTTTTTAATTGGCTTGTCAAAAGTCCAGTGGACATTTTTAATCTTTTCACCACTGTGGAAGTTGGAATTTGATTAAAAGTTTCTGAGCGAGTTTACTTTTGTGGTGGAGGATTGTGCTGGTCATTGTGGAGGATAGGTCTGGGAATATCCTGGAGAGCTGGTTTAGTTATGGCAAATTTCTTCATCATGTAAATATCATTAAAGTATTTAATTTCTCCATCATAAGTGAAACTCAGTTTAGCTGGATGCAGGATCCTGGGTTAAAAGTTATTTCGTTTTTGGAGATTAAAAGTTGATGACCAACCTCTTCTAGGTTGAAAGGTTTCAGCAGAGAGATCTGCAGTAATTCTAATATTCTTCCCCTTGTAGGTTATGGTTTTCTTACGTCTGGCTGCTTTCAGAATTTTCTCCTTCTTATTAACTTTAGTGAAGTTAATTATAATGTGTCTGGGTGTTGTTTTATTTGGATTGAGTCATGCTGGGGTTCTGAAACTGTCTGCTACCTGAATTTCAGAATCTCTTGGCATGTCTGGAAAGTTCTCTTTCATAATCTCATGAAAAAGGACCTCTATGCTTTGTGAAGCAACTTTGTCTCCTGGAATTCCTATAAGGAGAATATTAGTTTTCTTCAAATTATCCCAAAGTTCTCTGAGAGAATGATCCATTTTTGCTCTCCATTTCTCTTCATCTTTGACTGCTTTGGAGCATTCAAAAGCTTTGTCTTCAATGTCAGAAATCCTTTCTTGTGCTTATTCCATTCTGTTTGTGAGGGATTCTACTGTATTTCTCAGATCTTTGAGGGCTGCAAATTCTTGTCTCAGTGTGTCAAAATCTTTGGTGATTCATTGTCTTTGAATTCATTGAATTCTCTTTTTTTTTTTTTTTTTTTTTGAGACAGAGCCTCAAGCTATCACCCTGGGTAGAGTGCTATGGCATCGCAGCTCACAGCAACCTCTGACTCCTGGGCTCAAGTGATTCTCTTGCCTTGGCCTCCCAAGTAGCTGGGGCTACAGGTGCCTGCCACAACGCCTGGCTGTTTTTTGGTTGCAGCCATCATTGTTGTTTGGCAGTCCAGGCTGGATTTGAACCCGCCAGCTCAGGTGTATGTTGCTGGTGCCTTAGCCACCTGAGCCACAGGTGCTGAGTCTGAATTCATTGAATTCTAGAGACAACTTTTGAATTGCTCCTTGAATTTCTAATTCCAACCTTACCTGCATTCTATTAATCTTATTTGCAATCCAAACTCTGAATTCGATTTCTGACATCTCAGCCATTTGTCTATGAATGGGATCTTCAGTTGTGTCCACTGTGTCATTCCTTGGGGGAGTTGATCTACTCTGATTATTCATGTTACCAGAGTCTTTCTCCTGTTTCCACCCTATGATTATTTCACACCATTTGGATAGATGAGAAGATAAGGTGAAGGGGGGCTCCCGGGGTAGTGATTAACCAGCCCTTTACCCAAGATCTGTGACTGATGTCTTTACCTTTTCTCCTAGAGCATTGTACAATTCTACAGCCTGAGACACTGAGGACTTATTTGATGTGGTGGGGCTAAGTGGCTCTGTCTTATTTTCAGCTGGTCTCTGTCCTAGCCTAGTGAATTAGTTACTCTGTGTTGAAGTCTCACCTGTGGAGAAATACCAGCAATTAAGTCACCCCACCCTCCATGGGCAACAATTAGAAAAGGAAAATCGAACCTTCCCACAACCACACCCCAGGGTACCATTTTGGATAGTCCTCGGGTGTTTGGTCCAGTCCAAGTGATCCAAATCAATTGTCCCAGTCAGCACCCAGTCTCAAGTGAGGGAGTTCAAAAGGTCTCTGGCAACTAGATAGTAGGGGTCTGCTGGCAGCTCAAGTAGGACTCATTCTGGTGCTCTGTGGAGTCAGAAGGACCCCCCACTCCCAGCAAATGAATTAGTCTGGGAAGGTTGATGCCCCCTTCCCCACCTTGCATCTCTGTCACATCCAGTCACTGGTAACCCCACAGGGCTATGGCCCAATTCCTTCCAATGAGCAGATGCTCCAGGCGTTTGAGCCTGCCTGAGTCACTGAGAGATCTTATGTCTCCTTGGCCAGGCCTTTGCACTCTGCCACCATCCAGCAGGAAAAGCTGAAGCCTGACAACCTTGGGTGGTTAATGGAAGCTGGAGTGGTTCACTCAGTTCCAGCCTGGCCCCTGATTGATTTTGCTGACACTTCTATTTGCACAGAATTTGTGATTCTGTCCTGGTTGTATACCCCTGAGGACCATGCACTGTTTGAGTTCACAGAAACTGTGACTCAGCCCTGGTCTATGCCGCTGCCCAGAGCTGGTGTTTCTGTTTCCCCTGCAGTCTGTGTTGGGGTGGGTGTGGTTAGAGCTCACACTTGGCTTGGAGTATCCTGCTCAGCCTGCCTGCCTTTGTCTCAGCTATAATGGCTCTCATCCGAGGGCTGGGTGTTTCTTAGGCTCACTAAAGCAGTCCTCTGGCTCAGTCCTATCCTGGGAGTATGCCATCTCTGCACACATGTCTTCAATTCTCCATCCCACCATATTCCACCCAGGCCAGTACCCTTTGCTCACAGGGTCTATGTTACCGTCCCAGATCTATTCTACCAGTATGTGCCACCAGAGAAGATGCCTGGCTTTCTCTGGTTACCCAGAGAGACCAGGAGTGTCCTTCCAAAATATCCCCAGGGGTGTGAGCCCTATTGTTCCCACTGCTGCTGCTGTTGCTGTGCTGTGCCAGGGGGCACTGCCTCTCCCTCTCCCATATAGTTCCTTCAGTCCACCATTTTCTCCTTACCCCTGAGCTGCAGAATCAGCACAGACCTGCAAAAGCCCACACCCTGTCCACTCCTCTTGAGAAAATGCCCAAGAATCTGGACTTCATGGGGGACAGGCTTCCAAACCTTGCAGTGGGTGGAGGGGAGTACTGGGAGTTCAGAATTGCAGGTAGAGAATATATACAGTTTTATGCCTGACAGGAGAGTGCATGGCACCCTAGTAGGGGAAGGAGTTCTGGGTTTTAGAAGATCTCTCCTGTGGGATAAAATTGGAGGACATTTGAATTCTGCTTGCTTGTTTGTAGAAAGTATACTGCCAGCTCTTCTCATGGGGGAGGGAACTCCAGTCTGCTTGGTGATGGATTTTGTACCTTTTGTTTGTATCCTTGGGGTCGCAGCTTGCCTCAGGAGGGTTGATGTGCATTCTTCAACCTTCTCTCTTGGCTTAGCTCCATACCTATCAGCTTACTTGTTAAACTTCTGTCCTTTAACTCTCCTTCTGGATGGGAGCTTCTGTGGAAAGCTGGCTCCAGTCAGCTATCTTGCCTCTGCCCCCTCACTGAAACTTATTAATAAGAAAAGAAGAAGTAATCCCATTTCATTGTGGGCAAGACACATGAACAGAAGTTTCTCTGAAGACAGGTGTATGGTCTACAGACACATGAAAAAATGCTCATCATCCTTAATCATCAGAGAAATGCAAATCAAAACCACTTTGAGATATCATCTAACTCCAGTAAGAGTAGCCCACATACCAAAATCCCCAAACTACAGATGTTGGCATGGATGTGGAGATAAGGGAACACTTCTGCACTGCTGTTGGGAATGCAAGCTAATATGTTCCTTTTGGAAAGAAGTTTGCAGAACACTTAGGGATCTAAAAGTAGACCTGCTGTTTGATCCTGCAATGGCAGGTGTATATCCAAAAGACAAAAAATCACTTTACAACAAAGATATTTGCACCAGATTGTTTATTGCAGCTCAATTCATAATTACCAAGTCATGGAAGAAGCCACACAACTACAGCCTAAGATGAAAGGGGGAAAGGAGGAGAAGGGGACAGGGAAGGTTGGATGGAGAGAGGGTAAATGTTGGGACCACACCTATGGTGCATATTGAATGGCGTACATATCAGATCTATTAAGTGTAAAGTATAAATGTCTTAACACAATAAGTAAGTGAGGTGAAGGCTATATTAACCATTTTGATGTAAATATTCCAAATTGTATATAAAATCTGCACATTGTACCCCATAAATGCATTAGTGTATACATGATTTATGTATTTATGACTTAAGAAAAAAATGTTCATTCCATGAAATACTACCCAGCAGTAAAAGGGATGAGCTATTGATAACATAAACAGTTTTGGATAGATCTCAAGGGAATTATGTTAAGCAAAACAACCAATCTAAAAAAGGTTACCAACAGTGTGGTTCTATTTATAACATTCTGGAAAGCATCAGATAATAGAGATGAAGAACAGATCAGTGAGATTAGGGGTTGCCAGGCCTTAGAGACAGGGTTTGGGGGAAGAGGGAGATGGGTATTTATAAAAGGGCAGCGAGAGATATCCTTATGTTGATGAAACTGTTCTAAATATCAGCTGTGGTGAGGACTGTGCCAATCTACCATCATAACAAAATTTTATAGAACTGAACACACACACAAATTAGTACATATAAAACTGGTGAAATATGAGTAAGGTGGGTAGGTGATATCCATTTGCTGGTTGTGATATTGTACTATAATTATGTAGGACTACCACTGGCAGAAACTGGGTGAAATGTTCACAGGGTCGCTTCATGTTATTCTTTATAACTGCATGCTATAATAAATACAATTATCTTAAGTTTAATAAAAAATGATAATGAAACCTGGGGGTGAAACCCAAATTAATGTAATTTTAAAATATTAATCTATAAAAAAATAAATCAATAGCAAGTTAATGGCATTTTGGATAGATTTTGTTTAAATGGCCCCTGTATCCTTATCTTTATATAAATAGTAACAATTTTTTAAAAAAAGATCTGAATGGCCCAATGCTCATGCCTGTCACCTCAGCACTCTGTGAGGCCAAGGCAGGTGGACTGCTTGAGCTCAGGAGTTTGGGACCAGCCTGAGCAAGAGCAAGACCCTATATCTACTAAAAATAGAGAAGCTAGCTGGGAGTCGTGGTGGGCATTTGTAGTCCCAGCTACTTGGGAGGCTGAGGCAAGAGGATTGCTTAAGCCCAAGAGACTGAGGTTACTGTGAGCTGTGATGCCACAGCACTCTACCCAGGGTGATAAAGTAAGACTCTGTCTTAAAAAAAAAAAAAAAAAGACCTGCAGCCAGGAAATTAGCTATGTGACTTGTAGAATGGATTCATGTTACCACAAACCTACAATTTCCTAAGGCCATTTTAATAGCTTTCTTGTAATTTACTGGTATCTTTAAATGATTTAAATTCATCATCTTTATTTTAGATTATTAGAAAAAAATTCAGGTTGTTGTTAGTCTGTGTGAGATTCTCTGGTTTATTTAAGATGGGTTCTGCCTTGCTGAGCAAATGTTTCTGGAATTCTCTTAGAAGAGTCAGAACAGGCTGGGCGCCTGGGACTCAATGGGCTAAGGCACCAGCCACATACACCTGAGCTGGTGGGTTCGAATCCAGCCTGGGCCATCAAACAATGACGGCTGCAACCAAAAAATAGCCGGGCATTATGGCAGGCACCTGTAGTCCCAGCTACTTGGGAGGTAGAGGCAGGAGAATTGCTTGAGCCCAGGAATTGGAGGTTGCTGTGAGCTGTGATGCCACTGCACTCTACTCAGGGCAACAGCTTGAGGCTCTTTCTAAAAAAAAAAAAAAAAAAAAAGAGTCAGAACAATTGGGTAGCAGAGTCACATTATTTTGATTGAATTGGTGCCTTCCAGCTCCTTGGTTCATTCTAGAAAGCACAAAGCTCAGATTTCCAATAACTTTTGCTGCTGTGCACTGAATGTGCACATTCCCTGACCCCCAAGAGAGAGGTGTTTGGAGGCAACTGAGGTTAAATGAGGTCGTCATCTAAGAGGACTGGCTGTATTCTGAGATGAGTGAGAGTGGTCTCTTCTCTCTTTCTCTCTCTTCACATGCATGCACCTAGGAAATGTCGTGTGAACACATGTTGAGAACGTGGCCATCCGCAAGCCAGGAAGAAGGCCCTCTCCAGAGCTCAGCCATGCAGCACCCTGACCTGCTTCCAGCCTCCAGGGCCTTGAGAACGCTGTTTAAGCCACCCAGTCTGTGGTATTTTGTTTGGTGGTCTGAGCAGACTAACACAGTTCCAAGCTGCAACTAGGAGATTCTGTTTAGTGAAGGGAAAACTAGCAGGTCAAGTGAAGTCTACGTATTTGTTTTCTCCAGTGTTTAGGGGGTTGGCCATCCTCAAGGATGCCTAGAGAGAGGGAAACACTTTGAGACAGGCCACTATGGGAGTCTGAAGGGAAGCACCAGCTTTGGCAATTGTAGGAAGTTTCCTACGATGCATTTGGGGTGAGGACAGGCTGTCCTCAGAGGCCTGTGTCCAGGGTGATAGGCCTCCTCCTTTTCTGTGCCAGCTCCTGATTTCAACTCTGGGCGATGTCAACAAACTTATGGTCCTTCTTTGTTAGAGGTGGGAGCCCGGTCAAGTTGTACTGACAGTAAATTGAGAGAAAACAAAGGAATGTTTGATTTATTTCTAAACCGTTAACAGTTAGATTAAACCTTGTTGGGTTTCAGTGGAGAACAGCCAGATCAATACTGAGAGCAGAGCTTTCTCAACTTAATGTGCACACAGATAGCTTACCGAGAGTGTTGCCAGGAGGATTCTCCTTCAGCAGGTCTGGGGCGGGGGCTCCAGGCTCACATTAGTGGTCCAAAGATCAGACTTTGCCTTGGAAGCAAAGTGCTAGATTTACATTGAGACGTTCCCGAGACCAAGGCCACTGTCTTGTTTCCCATTTGATCCCCAGACTTGGCATGAAGCCTAGCACGAGAGTAAGTTCTCAGTAAATGTTTACTGAATTGAATTAATGGGGAACACTACCTACAAGGGTACATTTTGTATTCTCTGTTAGAATGAACACACAGATGAAAACCAAATGGATAAAAACCAAAGCAGAGAATATTTGATTTTTACTCTTATAATAATCCTACCAAGAGGACCTTCCCTTTTCATGTTTATGTTATGGATGGTAAAATCGAAGTTAGAGGGATTAAGTTACTGACCTAAGGAAGGCTGGCAGCACATGTCTAAAACATGTGCCTTTTGGTTATTAAATGTTTCCTGCAGAAAGTATAAAATTTTAACCAAAAGTGGATCATGTAAGTCTTAGAATCACACAGCCTGAGGCTGCTGTTTCCTTATTCCTCTATAATTGCTATACACTTGGCACAAAGAGACTAATATGTCAACGATGAGAAGATTTCTCAAAAAAATAACTCAAATTCTCCGTGGGCTGCTTGGACAAACCAGCTGCTACCGAGAGCCCTTCTCTCTCCTAGCAGACAGAGGGGTTGCATCCAAGCTCAGCTTTGGAAGACTTAAGATTTCCTCCCCCAGGGCCAAATCCCAGAGGCCCCTCCAGGTGCAGGGCAGCTGGTGCTCACACCCTGCTCCCAGCCAGTGGCCAGTCCAACCCACCTGGCTGCAAAGTGGTATGATCAGATCGTCACCCTCTGCCAAGGTTGCTTTCAGAGTCACCCTAACAGAAAGTGCAGCCGGGTGTAGGGGCTCTCCCCGCCTGAACTCAGACCTCCCACGTGCCAGCCTGGCACCAGGCCCCAGCACGCCTTGGCACGACAGGGATCACTTCTACCTTCTGTTGCTGATCCTTGCTTTAGAAATTTTCCAGATAAACCCTACTCCAAAACCCATGCCTTGCGGTGAGGTGGAATTTATCTGAGCCTTTGTCCATACTGTAGGAGGCAGTCACAAACAGACCACTCAACTTGCCCGAGGAAGGCAGTGTAAGTGCAGTTTTTCAAATTTATGCATTATTTAATTAATTATTTATTCTTACCTATTTATTTTTGGAGACAGAGTCTCACTCTGTTTCTTTGGGCAGGGTGTCATGTCCTCATAGCTCACAACAACCTTCAAACTCTTGGGTTCAAGCGATGTTTTTCCCTCAGTCTCCCGAGTAGTTTGGGACTACAGGCGCCCACCAAAATGTTTTCTATTTTTAGTAGAGATGGGGGTCTCGCTCTTGCTCAGGCTGGTCTTGAACTCCTGAGCTCTGGCTATCTACCTGCCTTGGCCTCCCAGAGTGCCAGGATTACAGGCATGAGCCACCGTGCCTAGCTGGATTTTCAAATTTAACCTCAGTTTTCTTGCCTTTCTGTTACACTTTCTCACTAGTCATTATAAACTTCTGCGGTCTTTTCTGAAGCATCGTTCGACGCTATGCTAGAGAACACTCGGCATCTGGATCTTTGCAACCTTGTCCTGACCTCCTTCGGATTCCCCCCTCCCCGTGGGTTCCCTCGAAGATACCAGTGATGGAATGTGTCTCTGAGTAGCAACATTCTGGAGGCTGTGTTGGCCCAAAGGCTCCAGTTGTGAAGGGAGCATTTATTTATGAAGAGGCCACAGGCCCAGAAACCGGTCCCTGTTTCTCTTTCCACAGAAACACCCCGTGGTTTCCAGCCTGAGCCTGCCACAGCCCAGGCTCTGCAAACCCACAGCGCTGAGTTTCCTACCAGGGAGCAGGGAGACCGCTTGCAGCCTCCTTTCCCGGGAGAGACAGTGGCCAGGAGAAAGAGCTCAGGAGCCTGTCAGAATTGTTCTTTGTGTCTCAAGGGGAAAGATTCTTGCGTGTGTGTGTGTTCACAGCTTATAAATGGGTTTAGTTTGGGGAAGGGCTTGTGGCAAACAAGCACCAAGGGGAAAAAATTTGCACCTCAACTGTGGGACAGGATGGCAGCATTTGCATTCACTCTGAGCCAGAAACATTTGTTAATATATCTATTACCACCAGGGGGAGCGTGTGTGTGTGTGTGTGTTTTTATAGTTCCAGTCCCCTGGGACAGCAGAGAATTCCAACTGGGGCGACAACATAATGATTAAAGTCTGGGCTTAAGACTTTGGGTTCAAAGTCTAGCTGTGTCATTTACTTCTCTCTGTTGAGATCCTTGGCAATGTATTAAATTCTCTAAGCCTGTTTGTCTAGAAAAATAAGCAAGCAAAGAAATAAAAAAAGTCCCATCAGACTTTGTGTGTTGTCAAGGAGATGAAATGATTCCGGCTAAGGACTAGTGTAGTCCTGGCGCAGTCACGAACATTAGCAAAATGTCTATGTTCCTATGGTGTTCTTCTCCTGCCAGAGGCCAGAAAGTGCAAAAATTGGGCAGTATTCGCCCAGTTAAGTTGTGGGTGAACAATACCTATACTCATCTGTTTCTTGGTCTCTCTTTATCACCTAACATCCCAGTTTCCTTAACTGTCTCAGTTTACCCTATTGTTCTAAAGAAATTATTAGCATCTTCTTTCTCTCTCAAAAATATCCTGGTTTGGGGCAATACATACTATATTGTAAGGTCAGCCTATCTCTTGGGATTGATATATTTTTAAGTCTCTTTTCAAATATAGAAAAGATGGTGGTTCTAAGGCAAAATCATTTTTCAGTACACACAATAATGAGAACTGTGACAAGGAAAGTCAGATGGAAATTTTCAGTTGCAGAAATGGTGCTCCCAAGGGTTTTTTTCCTGTAGTGCAAACTGGAATGTATTTGTGTCATAGCAAGTAGTGTTTGGGGAAGCTTAGAAGAATCTTGCTACACAATGTACATTTTATATGGGCAACCCTCATTTGCTAGAATTATAAGCAAGCTAGAAATACTCCCAGGAAACACACACAGAGCACATTTTTTTATGCTGTTGAAACCCTCCTCTTCTTTTTCCCACCTCTCTTTGTGTTCCTGGGGAGCGTGCATCTTCTACAAAGTGGTGTGAATGAGAAATCTAATAATACTCAGAGCTAGAGGAAGCTGTCAGAGCTTGTTCACCCTAACATTGTGCAGCCATGTTAAGACACAACAGAAAGGAAGCATTCAAGGAGCGGGAGGGACGCTCTTAGCTTCATCAGCATCAACTGTGTCTACCTGAACAGAAGAGATGCGAACTGGTGTAAGTGTCACATGCTATCAAACCACGTCAGTGACGTGTACCATAGCAGACAGAAAGAGACAATGAACACATGTGGCTGCCACGGCTGTACTGCATATGGAACAATGCCTCATCCCATAGGTGCTGTGGAAATTCAGCCTCATCCCGCAGGTGCCGTGGAACTTCAGCCTCACTCCAGTGGAGGCCGTGGAAATTCAGCCTCATCCCAGCAGGTGCCGTGGAAATTCAGCCTCACCTCCAGTGGAGGCCGTGGAAATTCAGCCTCACTCCAGGTGCTGTGGAAATTCAGCCTCATCTCCAGTGGGGGCCGTGGAAATTCAGCCTCACTCCAGGTGCTGTGGAAATTCAGCCTCATCTCCAGTGGGGGCCGTGGAAATTCAGCCTCACTCCAGGTGCTGTGGAAATTCAGCCTCATCCCACAGGTGCCGTGGAAATTCAGCCTCATCTCCAATGGGGGCCGTGGAAATTCAGCCTCATCCCGCAGGTGCCGTGGAAATTCAGCCTCATCTCCAGTGGGGGCCGTGGAAATTTGGGGCTCCCGAGGCAGGCCAGTTACTAGGTTCGCAGGTTCTCACTTCCTCAGGAGAGGAATGTCTGTTCTTGTCATTATTCATGGTACACATCACGTGTTAGCTATTCCCTCTCCTTCCCCCTTCTAAGAACGGGCACTGGGCTGTGACAGAAACACTGACATATGCCACCTCCTGCTACACGGTCCAAAGGGAAAAGCGAGCCCCGAGAGACTGGCCAAGTGAGTGTCTCTGCTGTGTCAGCGGCCCCAGCAGGAGCCAAGCCAGATTTCATAGGAAGTTAGGAAGACAAAGTCAGATCTTATCCTTTCATTACAGCACCATTAGGTCTCAAGATCAACACATTCTAACCCACATCTGGTGACTCTGGATGGTGGCATGATTTATTGTCAGCCCCAAGTTGTCTGTCTTTGACAATCTACCCACTCACATATTTGCATATTCAGAAGCTGTACGAGCACAAAAATATTAAAATGAAATCCACTACAGGTTTCAGTAGAATGACATGTAATTTATTCATATAACTGACAATTAGGCAGTACTCAAAATTCATTTAAATAAGCTAGTGATTACACAAACATCTAATAATACTAAAATTGATAGTCAGAAGGTATAAAATACCATGGGTATGAAATGCCATGGTAAATACTATTCAACAGACTACAATCATAATTCCAAACTAAATCATGGTTTTTAAAATAATTTTTAGCAGTTTTGGAATGATTTGACTTTTCCCCTTTCAAGCAATTTACTTCTTTCAGTGACACAAGACAAGGTCATTCTTTTCAAGAAATATTGCACTGTGACATAACTTAGGTTACTCTCTTGAAACATACTTTCTTGCAAATTGTTTTTTAATATTGCTCCTTGACATAGAAAACAAACCAGTCAGCATTTAGTTCCCCAAGCAAAGATGCCTGGATCAGAACAGTGCAAATGTGTTCAGGGAGTGAACTGAGTTCAGGGAGTGGCAGGCAGTGAAAAACCTTTTGCAGCTTTTGAAATATATCAAATTCTTTTCTGAGGCTCCATGCATCATGAACATGTCTAGGCATCCAAGCCCATGAAATTATGAGAATAAACTAATTTGATATCCAAATGACTATGACACAATTGTGACTGGGGTGGGGGCAAGTCACAGTATAATTCTGCAGTACTTCAAACAAAAACAGCTCCTACCTAAGGTTACTTCTTGTAAGCCTCGTTATGTTTTCATGAAGCACAGCTATGTTTGCAGGAAGAGTTTGGCGTATCATGTGTCTGTCTGTATTATTGTCAAGTCTTATACTTTATCAGAATGAGGTCCAAGCATGAACTTGGCTTGAAAAGCTAGCAGCAGTAGTCATGAAACATTATCAATAAATTAAAAGGCTTTCACAGAACAAGATTCAGCTAAACCTTACATACAAAATACAGCTAGAGAAATACAATTCTTTAATGATGAATTATGAGGGGGAGGAAAAAAAATCTAAAAAAATAGAAAACTCTCTCCATACCTGGCTATCAAAGCAAGATGTAACACTGCACGATGCCACAACATGAGCAGTCACTGGATGACAGACACTCCAGAAATAGTGGTATCTGGGGATCTTGGAATTAGGACCAAGAGATGAAAATACTGTACCAAAGGCATGCATGCAACCACTGTGTGCATTCCATGGGAGCTGTGACCTAAGCAGAGATCTAACAGGACGATGAGGCAGTGTTCCAGGGGACCCATTAACACCAGCGAGGCGACTACATGTTGATTAGACCTTCCGAGGCAGCAAAATGTGGGCACAGCGCCATGTCTGGGTTCTGCAGCTGTTTGATGATTCTCTTACGGAATTTCTCCCGCACACGATTAAATTCCATTATGTCCATGGGATCTTCTTCAATCCAAAACTTATGAAATTCGTGCATCAGATAGCCTGTTAGAGATAATAAAATGATAAGAATGCAGGAGAGAAAGGTCCTTAAATCACATTCAACGTCGTGCTGAGTGCTGAAGGAGATGTTGGAGCAAACATTGGCCTCCATGAAGCTTAAGAAGACATCAAAATAGAGCAAATTCCACTGTTTCCAGGCTATTCTTTAAGACCAGCACAGTAGAGGCTGCCACTCTACAAGGGTTTTGCAAATGGCCCTGGAATTACTCTCCTCTCAGGCAGGAAGACAAATGAATTCTGCTGTTTCTTGAATATGAATCACTTTGGGAACAAACTCTGTAAGGCTGACAGTAACTACTTTATCCTTCTTCTCCTAATTAAATTAACGTAACGGTCCAATCTTTCTAAATTATTCCACTCAGCCTTTTTTCTCTTGATATTCGGTTTAACTAAAGTTTTAAATTACTCTGACAAATCAAATGCATTCTGACAATCTATTATGAGACAAAAAAAATTGTAAATCAACTTTGAACAACAAAGACTGTTCATTAAACTACATGAAATTGTTAATAAGACTTTCTTGCTCTGAAGCATAATTTCATATTGAAGTGCTTTTGTGTCTCAAAAATGTTATCTATCAGTCATCTAGATTGGAAAAAGTGGGGGGAGGGTAAATATTAAGTATTTGAAATAAGAACCTATTCATTGCATTCTGTTCTCCACTGTGCTCTTGGCTCTCCACCATATTTGCTGTCTATTTTTAAGCACCACTTTTAGAATTGAAATGTGAATTCAATTCACATTTGGTATTTTTATGAAATAAACTCATTGCAAGCTCAGGTGCTTCTATTCATCAGAAATAAAAATACTTAAGGAAATAATCATAGTTAAAAAAGAAAAGAAATGATAAGAAAAGCAAGCATTATACCAACTTTTCTTTGTCTTAATGTTAGAAGGCAGTAGAAGATAGGAGCCAGAAATCTGGTTTGAATCCTTGCTGTTCCACCCCACATGTAAATGGAAACAGGAAAGGAATAAGCAGTGGACATTATGGGAGGGGGAAGGGGGAGAATCTGAAACAAACATGCTCAATTCTAACAGTTAAAGAAACATCGGAGCATCGGTAGCTTTTGCTTTTGTGGTAACTAGCTTTGTCTGGAAAACCTTCAGCATAGAGCTATAAAGTGATTTTTAAAAATCATTATTCATATTTCACCTTAATACAAACCCAGAAATGACCTTGTGGTCCCCAACACATATGCCAGTTGCAGGTTCACTTCCACAGACTCACCCCTCTGATTACTCGTCTCGTCACATTGCTAAGTCTGCCTGTAGTCGTTAAGCATGTGGTCTCTCCACAAACTTAAGGGGAGAAGTCAGAGAATTTTGTTACTTTGCATTTCTTTTGGGTGGACTGTTGTATTTCTAGCCTGTCTTGGGGCCCTCCATATATAAAAACTGACATGACTCCTTTTAATCCTTCTTTTTTTGTGAGATATTTTAATAATTATTTAAATGCAATATATAAAATATATTAAAATTATGAGTGAGATTGTTGCATTCTTTTTGTTACAGGTTTTCAAAGTCCGGTGTGTATTTTATACTTAATGGCACCTCTCATTTGAACTAGTCACATCCAGTCCTCGGCAGCCACATGGAGCTAGCGGCTACCATATTGGTTTAGGGAGGAAGATCCAAGATTTTTTGTTTTTATTTTTTTAAGTACTTCTGACAGGGGACACACCAGCCATCACCCAACTGGCCTCTGGGTTACACAATCCAGGGTCCATTATCACTGTCACTGGAACATGGTTACACCAGAAAAGCCTCAAATCAGTGGTGTCAGCCACCCTATGAACCATCTATCTCTGCTCTCCTGACACTTATTTTCCCAGGTGGCATCCAGGCTTGAACTTCTCTGGTGATAACTCTGACTGTTCTATGAGGAACTTGATTCTTAAAAGGTTCTTCCTCATGTGGGGCCCAAATCTATTGGCCTCTATTTCATAGGACACATTCAACCTTTCTTCATCTCAGTTACGTGAAGTGTGCCGTATGCCCTCCACCTGTCTCTTTTCCAGGATAAGCATCTCTTTTTTTCTCACCATTTCTCACAAGCTGTGATTTGGAGTCTGCTTATCATCTGGTTCTTTTAATGCACATCAACAGAAACATGTTTCCTCTAATCTCAGTATCTTATTCTACCAAATGAATTCAACCATCTGTCCATTTCAGTGATTGGGAAAACTAAAATAGCCCAAGAATGGTCTGAGTTACTTGTAAGAAATACAGATCTTTCCAGATTTAACCAGACGTGGAGTTCAGTAAGATGGATCTCATGCCACTAACGTTGAGAACCTTTGGTCTAGAAGAGGCTCTCTTTTTAAGTAAATTCCTTTAACTTCCTTCTAAGGGAACTTACTTAAATTTCCTTCTATTATAATTTTTATGGTTCTAAAAGAGATCTAGGATAATTTATAATATCTTCTTACTATATAAAATACATACATAATTTTCCTGACTGGTGTCTGAGCTCAAATGAAGAGGCCTGAGCTATTTTGTATGTAGATCTGGTTTCCAACACTGTGAATTAAAATCATCCATGATGCATCTCATTAATATTTCATAGTGACAGAAATAGTCCTATTGACAATGACAAACAGGCACTGAGAAAAAAATTTTTAATGAAGATTTTACTTTTCTGCAATGTACATAAAAATGTTTACTTTTCTATAAAGTACTGGCAACTCACCTCTATCAAAGGTGATATATTGCAAGGCAGTTATAGAAGAACACAAATGTGTTTTGTTTCCCATGTTTTTACCTCAGATGCAATTGAAAGTTTAAAGGGCTAGGGGAAGGGGATGGCCCATAACCTGACACAATTCTCAGAATCCTTCCTCTAAATGGCTTGCAGACTGATTCCCTGCATCTCTCTTTCTCTAACCCATGAGGAAAATAATTGGAGACCATATTACATGATTTGAATCAAAATGCAGACATGGTGGCCTGGCTCCCAATGTACATATTGTAATCATCAAAGTCTATTCATGCAGAGAAATTACAGCCTTCAAAAAGTTCATTTGGTCAGTGGGTCAGCTGACCCTTCTGTTCCCAGATATGCAACAGACACAGGAGGAGGCACTGAGGATGGAAAAGGCAAAGCTCTCGTGCTCCCTGATTCTCAGGCTTTGGAGAGAGAGGCAGACAGGTGGAGAACCTCAGCTGGTGATTTGTTAACTAAAGATGCTAACAAAGTGTGTTGGAAAGAAGAGGGAGAAAACAGAGGCCTGGCTACTGCTCACCCAGTGGTTCTCAACCCTCCTAATGCCGCGACCCTTTAATACAGTTCCTCAGGTTGCGGTGACCCCCAACTACAAAATTGTTTTCGTTGCTACTTCATAATTGTAATTTTGCTACTGTTATGAATTGTAATGTAAATATCTGATATGCAGGAGACTCCCAAAGGAGTCGCAACCTCCAGGTTGAGAACCGCTGGCTTACACCATCTCATTCATCTTCTAACAGCTTTGGGAAGTGGGTAATATAGACCCTGCATCTCCGTTTTGCAGACAAGGACATTGAACTCAGACAAGATACTGAGTGGCAAACAATTAACAGTTGCGGCTGGACACCAGGACCTGAAACCAACTGACTTCCCACCATGCAGGCTGCCTTCCAGTGCATTCTGCTCCTTTGGTTCTTATTCCTACCAAATAGGTCCTTTTTGGGGTCAGAGAAAAAAATAATTTCTTTCCTTCTTCTGGCCATTGTACTTTCCTCCTGCTTGTCACAACTAACCTCACTCCATTTCAGTGGGGCTGCGTATTCAGTGGAGTTTTAGACTGAATGCAATTTTTGTGACATACTGCCTTGGTCTGTATCAGTGAACACTGAATAATACTGTGAAGTCAGAAGGATAGAGCTATTATAGTCTCATATTCAACGTAGCGGAAATACTTGTTTTGAACAGTAATTTGGCTTTCCAACTCAAGCTCGCAGCATATTTGCTGCTGCTGGACTGTATCTTGGTTTTGCTTTGCAGCATCCAGTTAGTAGAGAACAGAGACATCTCCAAGGACATAGGTAATTGCAAGAATACCCATGGGAGGTGTGCAGAGCCGGGCATGTCCAGTGGAAGGACAGAGAGTCTAGGGCCCTTCCCTAGAGAGGACTGAGTACCCCTGCTACCCTAGTCCAGAGGGGGGTTGCTGCTGTTTCCAAAAGCCAGTGACAACCTAGGTCCGGGCTAGGATTCTCTTGGAGGCAATTCAAGCCAAGGTTAAATTTTTCCAGAGAAACTAGATTTCTCTTCCTCCTTGCAAAGAACACCATCCAGTATTTTAGCTTCTCTTCCATCCATCTATCCATCCATCCACCCATCCAACGGTTACCGAGCTCCTACCATCTACCAGCTGAGAATACAGCAGTGAACAAAACAAATATTCCTGCCCTTAAATGCCAGTTCTTTAGGATTCTTAGTCTGATTCTTTCCTGGCTGAGTTCCCTGCACATGGCTCTGCACGTGGCTCTGATATTGTCTTCAGTGCTGACAAATCCCAAATCTGTAGCACAAGTCCATCTAACTCTTCAGAGCTCTGGAGCCTCACATTAGAATGCCCACTCTGCAGCTCCAGACAGATTTCCCCAGAGGAACTCACCCTCAGTGCACCCAAACTAAACTCATTCCATTATCTGATTTCCCTCAAGAGCACTGTAAAGAGAGAGCAAGTGTAAGGTAGGGAGGCACAGCAAAGGGTTGCCCTTGTCTGTGTGTTTATGCACCTCGATCGGTTTGCAAAAACTCTTCTGGATCAGCCCTAGTACGTGCTCTTACATTTCCAATGTCATCTCTCCTCACCCTCCTCTTACGGTCTATTTGTTGAATCCACATATTCTCTTGCTTTGTGGACTCTGCTGGACCACTCAGCCACCATTGCTTTGTTTTCTGCCACCCGTCCTTCAGGTCTCCATCAAACGTGGCATTTGCTTTGGCAAGTCTGACTCCCAGACTAGGTGAGCTGCACCAGCCATTAGCCTTTCAAGTTTTAAAATCAGTATCTTTACTTTCTCAATCACAAAATTCTGCCCACTGTATTCCAATTATTTATTTAGCTACCTGTCTTCCGTGGTGCAGAACGTGATCTGTAGTAAAATCTCAATAATACAGGTGCCCCAATGGTTGGCCATAAAGTTGCCATACATAGGAAAAATGGGAAATTATGGCTAAATGTACCTTTGTTTATAGAATTTTTTGGAAGAATTAAAAACAAATTTTAATATGCTCATCTGCAGCTCCTAATTTTTTCTTCTTTTCATTTCAGATTAACAGGGTTGTACATATGATTAGGTTGTATAGTTTGCTTGTGGAGGCTAAAGTCCGAGTTGCAAGTGTGTCCTTCACCAGGAAGTATATAACAGACATGTTGGGTGGGACTTTCCCGCCCTTTCCCACCCTTTCCCCTTGAATTTCATTGAGTTTCCCTCTCACGTGAGCATGGTGGTGTTAGTCTACCAGTTCCAATGTAGCACCAAGCAAGCACATGTGGTGTTCGTATTTTCCGTGTTGTGACACTTCACTTAGGAGAATTGTTTCCAGTTCCATTCAGGTTTATTTATAAAACAGTCATTACAGATTTTTACTAAATATTTACAAAATATTCTCTATGTGTTGGCCACCTCTTTGCAAAATTTTGTAATGAATATTTTGTGTGGTGACTTTGTGGGCGACCCTTGGGACACCCTATGTTGTTGGAGATGGTCAGAACTGTTAGAGGAGAGAAGACGACTGTCCCGTTGGTGGAGTGAGAGGAGCAAAAATGTACTGAAGGGACAATTTACATTCCCCATTAACAAGTATAAAGTATAAGTGTTTTAAACTTTCCTTTTCCTTTTTATCTAAGTTACATATACATGTAATTCAGAGTCAAATATCAATAGTTTTAACAAGTCTTATTATAAAAATTAAAAAAACCAAAGCAAATCAAACAAAAAATAGCAGTATATCTTGCCCTAATTCTTGGTTCCTTAAAGCAACATTTCACCGTTTTAAGTTGATTATTTTGATTACTTATTTCCATAACTCTGAAATAAGATGCTTTTCATTGCTTGTATCTTTTTAGACTTCTCTTTATAAATACTTAAATATTGAAGATTCATCTTCCTTTCACCCACTCCAGCCACATGTCACTTACTTCCTCACACATTCCTTTACCCGGTATTAATAACTGCTTTAATTATTTTTTTGCCCAGTTTTCAACTTAATTTAGTCCTAAACCATCTTCTACATATGCCAGTGTCCTCTCAATGTGTTTGAACATGGTAGATATTCTTTCTGTCAATTTCAAATTCTTTAAAGAGTCCCTCCTAGAGCCCTCTAATCTTCTGAAATGTAGATTTATGATTTGCAGTCTAGTGCATGGATATCATCTTGGGCTTTTCCTTTACCTTCTCCTGGAGCTTCCCTTCCCTACTTCCTGGAAAAGATTTTCTGTTTTCTACATCCCCTTTATTCATTCAGGATTACTTTCTTATTTTGTGGAAACATACCCTTCTGGAGCTTTCTGATAAAGGTACAGGGAAGTAAAATATTTAAGACTTTGCATTCGAAAAAATGTCTTTATATTCTATTCCCATAATTAATTGGTAGTTAGAATTCTAATCCAGAAATCATATTCCCTTAGTTTAAAAAATATTCTCTTAATTTTTAAAGACATGATTCCACTCTCTTCTAGAATACAATGTTGATGTTCAGAAGTGCAAAGTCATCTTCATTCCCAATTCTTTATGTGACAGCTTTAGAAATTTTCAGGATCATCTCTTTGTAGTGTCATAAAATTTCATAATGACATTGATCTTGGTGGGTCTATATTAATCTTTTATTTTGGTGCCTACTACTTTAAATATGAAAACTCATCCTTCAGTTCTGAAATTTTTTCTTGATTTATTTTTTTGATCTCCTCCCCTCTTCTTAGTTTTCATTGTTCTATTTCTGGCATTTCTATTATTCAAATGTAAGACTTCTAGGAAGGGTCCCTTTACTTTTTCCTTTTTTTTGCAGTTTTTGCTTGGGGCTGGGTTTGAACCTCCACCTCCAGCATATGGGGCCGGCGCCCTACTCCTGGAGCCACAGGGGCTGCCTAGGTTCAATTTTTTTTTCTATATTCTATTTTTCCTCTCTGTCTTTTTCTTCTACTTTCTAGGAGTTTTTTGACTTTATCTTCTAATCTCTTCTTGGAGATTTCATTTCTTCTAAAACACAGATCTGAGAGTCAACTCAGGCTGTCTCCAGAACCTGCACTCTTGAGTGCTAGGTCACGAGGAATAGAGAAAGAAAAACACCCATGATGACTTGAGTCAGACCAGGTACTGACACGCTGTAAATTGTACAAGAGCTGGGAAAGAGAAAATCCACCATGCCCGAAAATACAAATGCAGAATGAGAAAACAAAGTCAAAACCAAAGGAGGAAGTTCAAGGCCCCAAAGCGGTCAAATCACAAAGGTCTCACAGCTGCAGCCCTTGGGTGGAATGTTCTAAAGCAGCGTTTCTCAACCTGTGGGTTGCGCCCCACAGGAACTGTATTAAAGGGCCTCTCCATTAGGAAGGTTGAGAACCACTGTAAAAGAAACCTATGTTGTTAATTAAGCAGTGGGACACTTACAGAACGTCTGTTGGAAGTGAGACAACGTTGGAGCTTCTGGGGCAATGTTGTAGAAATGGGTTTTTAGAGCTCCGCTCAGCAGAAGATTATATGCCAGGTCAGTTATATTGATGCCCACAATCGCAAATGAGTACCTGTGAAGTGTAAACCACAAAACCAACCAGGTGTCACATATGGGACATGAGCAATTCAAATCACGCTCATCTGCTTTTTAAATTACTATTAAATTATCAGAGTGGCAGGCTGTTGCTCTTTCTAGCCTCTCAAAACTCTGACTTTTATGACTTACTAGAAGATTTCACTGTTGCATTACCAAGAGAATTGAGAGTTCAGGTGCTCCGTCTTGGTAATTCTGTTTCCAAACATGGTAAGACAAAATTCAAAGTGGACAAAGCTTTATAGACAAGGATATTCGTCGCTGCAGTATTTTATAATGGAAACAACATGGAAACCATTTAGATATCCTAAAAAAGATGACTAATGAAATACGCAGGGTAATCTTATATATAACTTATTACAGCTGATTAAAACTATATTTTTAAAGAATAAGCAGGATGTAAAACATGGATAGGACAAGCTGAATTTTATTAAATACACACAGATCGGCATGGCCAAACGCTAGCATGAAATGCCACAAAATATGAATGGGTATGCCAGTGTAAAAAGACTGAGTGATACTTTGATTACTTCCCCATATTTTCTGAATCCTGTATAATAAAACATATGATATTACTTTTAAGATGAGAAAAACTTTAAAAAGTACCTTTTTTTTTTTTTGAGACAGAGCCTCAAGCTGTCACCCTGGATAGAGTGCCATGGCATCACAGCTCACAGCAACCTCCAATTCCTGGGCTCAAGCGAGTCTCTTGCCTCTGCCTCCCAAGTAGCTGGGACTACAGGCACCC
>CAUYON010007820.1:0-13583 GCA_963573935.1 Arctocebus calabarensis | reverse complement strand
AAATGGGTTTTACTCTGTCTGTGAGTTCCAGCCCTTTGTCTCAGCTTTCATCCCCTGAGGGCCAGGTTAAGCAAAGCTGCCCCTCCCTGTTCTCCCCCATACCGCCTCAGGCGAATCCTTCAGCTGCCTTGGTTGCAGTCCGTTCTGCCGGCACTGGAGAAGCCGCCCGCCTCCCCTGGCCTCCCAGGAGACTGGGAGTGTCTCCTCAAAACATCCCCAGGGGTGCAGCTCTCCTGTTACTGTTCCCGGAGCTGGTTGTCAGAGCCGGCCATCGCCTCCTGCCTCAGGAGACCTTCCCACCAGCCAGGTCTCTTGGCCCATTCCCGAGCCGGAAAACCATCGCGGTTCACAACCGTCTGCTCCTGTCCACACCCCTCAAGAAAGTCTCCAAGAATCTGGACTCTGTGGGGGACAGGCCTCCAGACCTCGGGGTGAGAGTGGAGGGGAACACCAGGAACACCAACTTGCAGGTAGAGAGTATATACAGTTTTATGCCTGGCTAGAGAGCACCGCAGCACCCTATTAGGGGAAGGAGGTCTGGTTTTTAGAAGGTCTCTCCCATGGGGTAGAGCAGGAGGACATCCGAACTCTGCTCACTTGTTTGTATGGAGGTATGGAGTATACTGCGAACCTCTCTCATGGGGGAGGGGACTCCCGTCAGCTTGATGATGTGCTCGGTACCTTTTTGTTTGTGTCCTCGTGGTCTCAGGTCACCCCAGCAGGGTTGATGTGCGCTCTTCGACCTTTCCTTTTGGCTCAGATCCAAACCATCGGCTTTCTTGCTGAGTTTCTGTCCTTTAACTCTCCTTCTGGATGGGAACCTCTGCGGAAAGCTGGCTACAGATCGCCATCTTGGCTCCTCCTTTATCACCCTCAGTAGAGTGCTGTAGTGTCACACAGCTCACAGCAACCTCCAGCTCCTGGGCTTAGGCGATTCTCCTGCCTCAGCCTCCTGAGTAGCTGGGACTACAGGCACCTGCCACAACGCCCGGCTATTTTTATCTATCTATTTATTTATTTATTTATTTTTGAGACAGAGCCTCAAGCTGTCACCCTGGGTAGAGTGCCGTGGCATCACAGCTCACAACAACCTCGAATTCCTGGGCTCAAGCGAGTCTCCTGCCTCTGCCTCCCAAGTAGCTGGGACTACAGGTGCCCACCACAACGCCCGGCCATTTTTTTTTTTTTTTTGGTTGCAGCTGTCATTGTTGTTTGGCGGGCCTGGGGCTGGATTCGAACCTGCCAGCTCAGGTGTACGTGGCTGGCGCCTTAGCCCATTGAGCCACAGGCGCTGAGCCAGACACTTGCATTTATTAATAGGAAAAAAATCCCTGCCCTAAAGGGACTTATAAATGGCATAAAAGTACCTTTAAAATATTAAAAGGTCTATAAAATGTAAAACACAAGAGGTCACTTAGTTGAATGCATAAATCCCCCTCTTGAATATTTATTCATTTGGCCTAATACTTATTGAACACCTACTATATGCCATGCCTAGTTCTAGACACTGGTGATATACAGCAAGTAACAGTACAGCCAAAGTCTCTGTCCACACAGAACTTAGCTTCTAAGTGAGAAGAGAGACAATAATTAAATAAATGTCAGTTTATCCAGAGGATAACAGAGACACCAGACAAATAATTATAAAATTCCTGGCTGTTTTCAAATGAAGAAAAAATGAAGCAAGGAAAGAAAAGGTGTGCATGTTATTTGAGGCAGGATGGTCAAGAAAAGTATCTTGATGAAGTGATACAGAAGCAGAGACCTGAATGATTCCTGCAATCTCTGCTTAAATATTTCCAATCATGAGACACTTGCTATTTGGCTGTTATTCAACAGTCCAAACGGATAAACTAATCTTTATAGTAAGCCAATGTCTGTCTTCTTTTAACTTCCATTGATCCTACTATACTATATATACATTCTTTCTCTAAATATGTCCCAAATCTATCAACTGTTCATAATTTGACATGCTGATGCCTCATGCTTTTGTTTGGTCACATTCCTTTATAAGAATTCTACTTTGTTCAACCTAAATGTGAACCCAAATTCCTAAGAGCAATAGCAATGAAGAGTAGGAGAAATCCTACTCCATTATTACTGTTCCATTGTTTATATGTAACAAAATTTATATAAGTTAACAATATTTGTTAAAAACTATTGATGGTCATTTAAGTATTTTTTAATTTTGATGAGTATCTTTGTACCTATTATTATTATTATTATTATTTGAGATAGAATCTCATTTTGTCACCCTTGGTAGAGTGCCGTGGCGTCACACCTCACAGCAACCTCAAACTCTTGGGCTTAAATGATTCTCTTGCCTCAGCCTCCCACGTAGCTGGGACTATAGGCACCCGCCACAAGGCTGGCTATTTTTTAGAGACAAGGTCACAGGTTGGTCTTGAACCTGTGAGCTCAGGCGATTCACTTTCCTTGGCCTCCCAGAATGCTAGGATTACAGGGTTCAGCCCACTGTGCTCGGCCTGTGTGCATACATTTTTGAACATTTTTAAGATTATCTCCTTAAACAAATCTCAAAGAGAGAGACTAATGAAGAGCATGCACATTTTAGATTTTGATAGAATATATATTGCCAAAATATCCTCTAGAAAGATTGTACCAATTTTTATTCCTATTAATATTGTAACAGAATGATCTCCACACCTTTGATAAGACTGTATTTTAACAATCTCTATAATTTTGAAAAACCACATTAGTAAAAAAAATGAAATATGGTTATACTTTTACTTGCAACTCTTTCATTAGTAACAAAGATCTTTTTTGTCTTATCAGCCAGTTTGTATTTTACTTTTGCCATTTTCTGCTGAAATATTCTTTTGTTTTCACACAGATTCTAAGAATTCTTTGTAGATTAAGGAAAACTCATCAGAGGTATTTTTATTTAATAGAAATAAAGCAAATAGAGCAGGTGCAGTGTTCTTTTCACTATAGGTACTTCTGAAAGGACACAGACTTTAGTCAACAGAAAGAGAGGCTTAATAAGGAAGAAGAAATCAGACTTTTTGGAGGGTCTGGGAAGGTATCTTGAAGTGAGAAATGTCTGGATTGGGGAAGTTTCACAGATTTAGAATAGTATTCAAGCTAAAAAGAACCCTAAGGATTCCTAAAACAAACTTCTAGCTTTTCTGGCCCCACATCTTGCCCAATGAGTCCTGCTCAGTAACTAACGCTCAGCAAAAATGCTACTTTCTTTACAAAGCTGTCTGAATTTTGTTTCCACAAAACAAATTTAACCATTTCTCCATGTCCTATAACATCCCTTTTACACTTTCATTTTCATTCTCATCATATCACCAGAATTATTATGTAAGCTCTTTATGGATAAAGGTTTTTATTCACTTTTTTTATATTTGCTGTTTAACATAGTGGCTAGAATTTAACAGAAGCTCAATAAATGTTTTTGCATGAATGAAAAGCAATAGCACAAAAGTAATAATCCTACTCTTTCCTAGACTTGTAAATCATACATAGTATATTTCTGGGAGCTACACTTTGAGAGAAAGGATAAACCAGAGCCTAAATGGTAACCTTGTGGTTAATGGACCCAAAACTGTGTTGAAGGAAAAATGAATAAACATGAGTAAAAGAGCAAAGTCTCAGAGCCATTCCTCATCCATCCATTCAACAAATATTTATTGTGTATCAAAGCATTATTCTGGGCACTAGCGAACCATGATCAAAATGTTATCCATGACCTTGAAGAACTTCAGTTTAGTTAAGGACAGAGACTAAAGAGACAACTATATGACATTGTGGTAAGTACTATGCTTGGAGAGACAGAAGGCACCAAAGGAACACCTAGAGTGTTTGTGGAAAGCTTCTCAAAGGAAGTAACCTTTAGGTGGCTAAGCCAAAGTGTAAAAGGACAAGGAGGAGTTAGTCAAAGAGAAAAAAAACTCTCTTCTTTGTTTCAAATGGAAATAAAAACATGAATAAAGGCTTAGAAGTGAGAAAAAACACTTCTAAAAACTGACCTTCAGCTCGGTGCCTGTGGCTCAACGGGCTAAGGTGCCAGCCACATACACCTGAGCTGGTGGGTTCGAATCCAGCCCGGGCCCACCAAACAACGACAGCTGCAACAAAAAAAGGCCGGGCGTTGTGGCAGGTGCCTGTAGCCCCAGCTACTTGGGAGGCAGAGGCAAGAAACTCGCTTGAGCCCAGGAATTGGAGGTTGCTATGAGCTGTGATGCCACGGCACTCTATCCAGGGTGACAGCTTGAGACTCTGTCTCAAAAAAACAAAAAACAAACAAACAAAAAAAACTGACCTTCTGGTAAGGTTGCAGGATGAAGTTTAAAGAAAAACATAGTTTAGAGAAGAGGTTGTAGATAAAGGCAGTGTTCAGGCACCAGAGAGCCTCATGTACCATGCTATTGAGAAGAGGAAGAATTGAAGGGTTTGTGGAAGAATCACTTGGAGGATGGGGAGATCAGACTGGAGCCAGGAAGACTAGGAAGCTGTTATAGTAATCTGGGTGGGAGATGTTGGTAGCTTGAACTAGACAAGTGACGAGAGTGGCAAAGACAGTTCTTAGAACTGCTTTCTAGAAACCAGAGGCCAATGAGTAAAAAGTAGGCTAAACCTATACTATATATCCATCAAAGTTAGAGGTATAACTAATAGAAATCACAAAGAAAAAAATTCTGGCCAAATAAATATCTGTCTAAATATGAAATGAGTCGTCTGAAGAGGCTTTAAGTGCTCAGCAACTTGAGAAATTCAAGACATCTTATAAGAAATATAAAATGTAGAATTTTGAAATGCTGGGCAAGGGAAGATCATTTTAAGGTCTTTTCCAATTCTGAGATTCTACAAGATGTACTGAATTTCATTTTGATTTGATATTTGAGGTTGCTTCCTATGATTGGTGGGAAAAATGAAATATGGAAGATTAATTTATATCAGAGGATACGACATGACCAATGCTCTCACAAAGGAAAAATACGCTTTCAAATTTTAACATCATTTAATAACTGATATACTTTATGTTAAATTGAGCATCCATGCCAACAATTAAGTTGTTTACGATATGCCTTATTCTTTCATTGAACTGCAACAGTTATTACCATTCATTTTAGTAACAAAACCCAAAAGATGAGCAGCTACCACTGATTATTTTTCATTTGCCTACACTATGCCATACTGTATTCAATATCTTCCCATGTTTGTTACAACCTGCAAAGGTTTTATCTTAAAGATGAGGAAATAGGCTCAGAAAGATTAAGTAATTTGTCTTTAGTCACAGAACTGGCAAGTGGTGAATAGGAATTTGAACCAAATCCTGTCTAATTCCTATGTCCACGCCTTTTCTACTTCAGCACCTTAGAAAGCATGAGGAAAGTTTAAGGAATAAAAAACAACTATCATTTACTATGTGCCAGGCACCTTTACCTGCATTATTTCATTTCATTCATTTCTTCAGCTCACATTCATAGAATGCTTCACTTCAAAGAATGTCAGAAGATTTGACTTAGAGTAAAGTCTGAGTATAGCCGCTGAACAGAATGAAAATCATAATAATCCTCCAAAGTTGAAAAGTATCTGAGAGTTTTTAAGATATTTTCACATCCATTAGCTCATGTAATCTTCTTTACAACCCTGTGAAGTAGGCAGAATGGGATTATTATCCCCATTTTACAAATAAGAAAACTAAGGATCAGAGTCACAAAGTTACTATGTAGCAGAACTGGCTCTCACAAACTCTAGGCGTTCTGAATCCTAATCTAGTTTTCTGCTACTTTATGTTATAGTCTGTGTCAGTGGGCAACAGAAAGTAATGTGCTATAGGAAGAGAAGGCAAGAGGAGGCAAATTAGATAATTATAATAGGAGCTGAACACATAAAGTTGTTGTAACTAATATATAAAAATACTTAAAAATTGATAAAGGAATCAGGGTATCAATATTAATGTAACATGTAGAAGAATTTTAAAGGATTCTAAGATGTTAAGAATGATGTTTATGTAGGAATCCTGAAAGCTGACTGAGAAATATTACTTTATAGTTTTATTCCTTAAATCTTAGTCCTAAAATATACCAAGCAGGAAGGAAAACAAAATATAGTATCAGTTAGATTTCTTACTGATAATATTTTAATATTTTGGATTTTATTTAATTAAAAATTGGTTTAATTTTAGTTTAATTTATCTTATGACTAATTGGTTTAATTTTAGTTTAATTTATCTTATGAGTAATTTCTTTTGGGATAAAATCCACCAAACACTGATTTATAGACAGTAGGGGTTTGTTTTAGTTCTTGATTCAGTGAATTAAAAAGTTACTTCCACTTTAGTTTTTTCTGTTCCCTTTCTTCCCTATATTCTATGTAATTTATCACCTCCTTTCTCTGGGTCTGTAGCCTTCGGATAAGTAGGACTTTATGTGACAGCTGAAATGAATTACATAGGCCAATTAAGCAGACAGGAGCAGCAAGGATTCACTGGTTTATGAGACAGAGACATTGACTTTTTTTCCTAGTTGATTAAAACTAGTTCCAATCTAATTCCTAGTTTAGTAATTCTCCACATTTCACAAAAACACAAGAAAAATACCTTACCTAGCTCCAGGATGTCAGCAGCTTCTATTAAAGAAAAAAATGTTACAGCATAAGTTATCATGACAAACACTCCAAAATGATAGAAGTTGAAATTCTAAGGTAAAATAGAGACTTGAGCATTTTTTCTAGTCCAATTATCTCATCTTGAAATAGTTTCTTCATAGTAGTTGTGGACCACCCCCAATTTTGCCTTATTCCTAAAACTAAACTTGTAAAAACTATGGAAAAACAGAGAGGCTAAGAAAGTATGCCTAAAACTATGAAGCAAATTTGGGATTAACTATACTCAGAATCTAGGTTTCCTAATTTTCAGCTTAAAACAAAGAGATTTGCTTCTGTATACCTTTGTAAATGGCACTAGTTGCTTTTGATTTAACCAGAGAGTTATTTGTAAACTCAGACCTCTAAGAACAAAGGCTTTACAGTAAGAAATGTCAAGTAAAATTTTCTCATGCTAAATAGAGTTTTTTCCCTTACCTTGATATTGGGATGCAGACTTTGATAGGTGAATATATTTATGTTTTCTAACATCATTCCAGTTTATTACTGCAGGAGGAGAGAAAATAGTCATGTGGGAAGAAAGCACAAAGTTCAATATGTCTCCAATTTTGCAGTATGTAACAATAGTTTTTTAAATAAAGTAATCTGCTTCTGAGATTCTATTCTAAGGAAATAATGCAAAATACAGAAGAAAGATTTTATTTCAAAAGCTTTTACTGCGTCTCTGCCTCTTGGCTAAGATCAAGTGTATTTTTAAAAGTTTTAACATTGTAATAACAAAAAAGTGTGAGGAGCAAATATCTAAATGTTCAAAGCAAAGACTAATTATGATTTTGCAATATAATAACTTGACAAAGTATTTTGCAGTTGTTTTAACTTTACAAAGTTTAAAGAATAAATGGGGAAATGATTACATTATGTTACCATATAAAATATGGGAACAAAAAATGAATGATTACAATTAAAAACAAGTAGCACCCCTATTATGCTGCATTGTACCTTCCGAAACTTAATGTTTAAGTCCCCATTCTCCAGGATGTAACTGTATTTGGAGAAAGGCCCTTTAAAGAGGTGGTTAAGTTAAAATCAAGTCATTAAGGTGTTCTTATAAGAAGAGAAAATTTGTACATAGGTACAGGAAAAAGATGATGTAAAGACAGTGGAAGGCTGGGCGTGGTGGCTCATGCCCATAATCCCAGTATCCTGGGAGGCCAAGGCAGATGGATGGCTTGAACTCACAAGTTCGAGAACAGCCTGAGCAAGAATGACTCTAAAAAAAACTCAAGAGTGGCTCTAAAAAAACTAGCCAGGCATTGTGGTAGGTTCCTGTAGTCCCAGCTACTTGGGAGGCCAAGGCAAGAGGATCACTTGAGCCCAAAAGTTTGAGGTGGTTATGAACTATGATGCCACAGCACTTCACCGGGGCAATAAAGTGAGTCTCTGTCTCTAAAATAAAATAAAATAAGAAATAAAGACAGTGGAGAAGACGGCCATCCATACAGTAAGAAGAGATGCCTCAGGAAAAAACAAACAAACAAACAAACAAAAAAAAACCCTGGCAACAATTTGACCTTGTACTTCTCATCCTCAGAACTGTAAGGAAATAAATTTGTTATGTAAGCCACCAGTCTATAGTATTTGTGATGGCAGCCCTAGCAAACTAATACAACCCTCAAAACTATCACTAGAAAAGACAAAGAAGTAAACACAGTAAATATGTATAAATGATTGGTTAAGTCTGGTGCTGGTACTTGATATTCCTCCTTTACTGCTTTCTAATCTTGTACATTTTCAAATTTTTTATAAAGAGGATATGTTACTCATACAATGGGAACATATTTTCTTTATTTGAAAATTTAGATTCATCTTTTGATACAACCACATTCTCACCATCAATTACTCAGCATGTTTTCACTTATCTTCTTGCACAGCTCCGATTCCATAGTCCCTCATTAAAATCATTCCCTGGCAAACATGTAACTCCCCCCCCCAACTTCCTTTTTTGTCAAATTTAGCTAGTAAAGCTTTAATCCAAACTCTGATTAAAGCCACTTATCAACCTATACTTGCAAAATACTTTGTCAACTTTTGTATTGCCAAATCATAATCAGTCTTTGTTTTGAACATTTAGATATTCCCTCCCTCCATTTTTTGTTATTGTAAACAATGCTTAAGCTTTTAAAATAAAACCTTTCTTCTGTACTTTGGATTAGTTCCTCTAAATAGAATCTAGTGCTAAAGAAAAATAAATGTAAACTTACTGATCTTACTTTAAACTCATGACCATGATTTTCAAATGTACTTTACACTGCTCAAAACCACACCACATTTCCCTGCTGGTTTACTTGTTCGCTTTCTAAAAAAATTTCCTATCTTTTTCTCTCTCCTCAAACTCCAACTGTCTCTCTCTCATCTTCACAGTTAAGGGATGAGTTTAATTCAGGATTACTGAGAAAACAGAAATAGCATAGGCCTCTTTCACTACTTCATGAAACAGAGACTTGATCTTGTTTAGTGGTAAATCTCAGGCATACAATATAGTATATATAGTAATATAGCAGGTTCTCAGTTGTTTAGTAAATGAAATAATTTATTCACTTATCATTCTTTCTGACCTCTCTTTTATTACTGTGGAAGAAGTGTCTCTTTTTTTTTTTGTCAAAAGCCAGAGGTAACATGTCTGTAAATAAAGGTTTATTTGGTGCGTGCATGGGTGGAGGGAGAGTCAGGAACTTCCTATTCTGCCATGTTGCTGACCCTGCTATCAAGTAATCCTCTTTCTAATAGATCATTTGCATCAACATTCTTACTGTTCCATTAACTTCTACCCAAAACAAAACCAAACAAATATCACCACATTGTTCTCTTAGTTCCAGACATATCCTTCCTACTATAGTTTTCCATTTCTCTGGGTCTCCTCACAGGAAAACTTAAAGTACTATGTATAGTTATTGCCTCTTCTGTATCTCACATTATCTCTTCATTCAAAAAGGGTTTTTTCTGCTTTCCATTCCACTGAGGTCACTTCCAAATTCATATTTTCTAGCACTGGCTTCTTAGAATATCATGCATACATACACAACTTCCTATAAGCCATCTCTACATGGTTATCAACCAAATATTAAAAACTTAACAGGTGGCCAGGCGTAGTGGCTCATGCCTATAACACCAACACTTTGGGAGGCTTAGGCAGAAGGACCACTTGAGACCAGGAGTTCAAGACAGTCCTAAGCAACATAAGATCCTGTTTCTACCGAAAAACAAAAAAAAAAGTTAGCCAGATGTAGTACCATCTGCCTGTAGTCCAAGCTACTTAAGTGGGATGACTACTTGAGCCAGAAGTTTGAGGCTGTGGTGAACTATGATCATGACACTGCACTCCAACCTAGGTGACAAAGTGAGACTCTATCTCTAAAAATCAAACAAACACATAGACAAAGGTAACTTAACAGAATGCCACCCTGTTCCTCTTTTTTGTTTTCCCCAGTAAATGGCACCTTCATCACCTAGCTGCATGGAAGTTATACATAAGCTCATCAGCATGGGCTTCTTTTCTTTACCAAGGCCAACTTGGCAATGGTCTCTGGTGAGTGCCCTATCTGTCAGCAGTAGAGACCAACACTGAGCTCCTGACACGGCACCATCTCCCAAGGTAATCAGCCAGCTACTTGACGGTTGACAATACTAAACCACTTCCTTCAGGGAAGGAGCAGCATTTTGTCCTTACTGCAATAGACTTGTACTCTGGATATGGATTTGCTTTTCTTGCATGCAATGCTTTTGCCCAAGCTATCATCTTTAGGTTCATATTATGCCTTATCCAAACAGCATTGCTTTTGACCAAGGAGCTGCACAAAGAAGTGTGGCAGTGGGTTTATGCTTAGGGAATTCACTAGTTTTAACGTACTCCCCATTATCTAGAGTCAGCTGACATGAAAGATCTGTGGAATGGCCTTTTGAGGCTATAGTTACGGTGCCAGATAGGTGACAGTACTTTTACTAACCTCCAACAGCTGCAGAATATACATTTTTGTTAGTCAACACATGAAACACCCTCCAGGTTAGAACACAAAAGTTTGCCCACAAAAAATTTTTAAGTAATAGAAATCATATCAAGTATCATTTCTAATCACAATGGAATAAAACTAGAAATCAGTAAGAAGAGGAAATTTAGAAACTGTAGAAATACATGGAAACTAAGCATGTTCCTGGACAACAAATGGGTCAATGAAGAAGACAGAAATGAAAAGAGATCTTGAAACAAATGACAATGGAAACACAACATATCAAAAACTATTGGATACAGCAAAAAAGGTATTAAAAGCAAAATTTATAGTAAACATTTACATCAACAAGTAGAAATATTGCAAATAAGCAACCTAATTATGCATCTCAAGGAACCAGAAAAGCAAGAACAAACCAAACCCCAAATTAGTGGAAGAAATAAAGATCAGAGTAGAAATAAAAAAAATTAAGACTAAAGACACAGAAAATAACAATGAAATGAAAAGTTTTTTTTTTAAATTTATTTTGCAGTTTTTAGCCTGGGGCTGGGTTTGAACCCGCCACCTCTGGCATATGGGTCCAGCGCCCTACTCACTGAGCCACAGGTGCTGCCCGAAATGAAAAGTTTTTTCTAAAAGGTAAATAAAATTAAGAAGTCATTAGCTAAACTAACCAAGAATAATGACCCCAAAAAAATAAAATCAGAAATTAAAAAGGAAATATTACAACTGATACAACAAAAATATGACGGATCATTATAGACTATAATGAAGAATTTTAAACCAACAAGTTAGAAAACCTAGAATAAATGGAGAAATTTCTGGACACATACATCTGCTAAGATTGAACCAAGAAGGACAGAATCTGAAAAGACCAATTACAAGAAAACAAGATCCTATCTGTAATTAAGTCTCCCATCAATAAAAAGCCCAAGACCCAGCTTAATTCTATCAAACATTTAAAGAAGAACCAGTATCAATTCTTCCCAAATTTAAAAAAAAATTGAAGAAGAAATTCTTCCAAACTTATCCTATAAGGCCAGCATTACCTGGTACCAAAACCAGACAAGGACACACACATGTAGGCCAATATGGCTGATGAACATAAATGCAAAAATCCTCCAAAAATACTAGCAAACTGCATTCAACTGTACAACTGCTCAAGGTTCATTAACCATGAGCAAGTGGTACCATATTTTGCTGTGTATAATGCACACTTTCTTGCCCAAATTTTTGAGAAAAAATAAGGATGCAAATTATACATGGGTAGTACTAATTCTGCATCTATGTAAATGTTTTAAATTCTTTTACTTATGCAATAAAAGTGTAACTCTTTCTTGTACCATAATATGTTTAAAAATAAATGCTAAAATTCCTTCATAACAGAAAAAAAGAAGTGCCTATATATAAATAAATTAAAAAGTTTGGGCCAAAATGTGGGTGTGCAATAATACACAGGAGTGCATTACACACAGCAAAATATAGCTAGGGATATAAAGATGGTTCATTATGCACCAATCAATAAACTTGATTTGTCAATAACATCATGTCAGAATGAAGGACCAAAAGCAAATGATAATCTCAACAGACACTGAAAAAACATTTGACAAAAACAACCATTCATGATAAAAATTCTCAACAAGCTAGGCATAAAAGGAACACTTCAACTCAATAAAGACCACAATGTGACAAACCCACATCATATTGAACAGGGAAAAGTTGAAAGCTTCCAGTATCTTCCTACTGAATGAAGGGTACTTTACAAAGTCATACAGGATCTGGCTCCCACCACTTCTCTAATCTTGTATTAAGATTTTTTCCTGACCCTTCAAATATGTACCACACATGTGATCTCACCCTTTGTCCCATCTCCCCCCACCCGCACACTGTACCCCATGATTGAACTAATGTACACAGCTATGATTCAATAAAAAAACAAATAAATAAAATAAAGACTTTTTCCTTTTCCACTACACTATAGTCACACCAGCCAGTGTTCCATTCCAAGTATTTATCTTCTCTCTTGGTTTAATGTCCTGTATTTCTAGTAGTCTACCATGTGTTTTCCTCTAAATTAATAAAGATTAGAAACTAGATCAGGCTTAAAGATTACTGGTGGAGACAGAGATATTAGGGTATCATAATTGCATTTATGTTTCAATTTTTTCACAATTATTTTCATAAAAAAGAATATACTTTTAAAAATTAAATATACACTACATATTCCATTTATACACAAGTTTTTAGTGTTATACTGCGTAAGTAAACATGAGCTATCAGTATATAAAACTGATTCACGAAAACCACAATAAATAGCAACCAGGCTTCATGACCATCAATAATACAATATTCAAAGTCATCAATGTAATTTAGAAAAAAAGTTCCAGTGAGGAAAAAGAACAAAATCTAGACTCAGTGGCAGAGCAAAATAAATAAATAACAAACTTAACTGGGAAGAAAGGCATCAAATAAGGTTGAACTCAAGATAATGAAAAAGGAATTTCTAAGAAATATTTTACTTCATACAGCTAGTGGAGTCTGGAAAGCTGAACCCAAGAAAGAAAAGGAAACAGCTATATTACAAAATGTATAATTTTCACGTATTCTCATAAATTACTCAATGAACTAGGTAATTATCCTTGTATCAGTTTCCAAAGAAAGAAAATACAGCATCTGACAGAATTCTACACCTAAAAAAGGTGCTAGTCACTGATAATTTTTCAAAGCATTCTAAGAATAAGAATGTTCATGTTTTAGAATATACTGTATTATGATTTGTAGGTATTATTTATAAAATTTTGTAATGAGTATTTTATAGCTTTAGTACCAATTTCCTGTTTTCCCTATGTCTGATGACTTTAGGGACAACTTTTGGGACACCCTGTATACACAATGGAATACTAGTCAGTTATAAAAAAGAATGAAATCATGTCTTTTTTTTTTTTTTTTTTTTTTTTAGTAAGTATCAAGCGGTTGACCTGGGTAGTGTGCCGTGGCGGC